>PQWD01000737.1:0-57395 GCA_019425675.1 Leucinodes orbonalis
CTTCGATTTGAAAGTTCGGCTACTTGGTAAACAAAATAGCCAGCAGAATTAAGTATAGTTTTAGGAGGGCTTCGGTCTATTCTTCCGTATTTGGCGTTTGACGTCAAGATCTTCTAGACGCTTCTTTTCATAAGATTCCACGTTTTTATGAATAGTGTTACACGCCACTCCGGTCTAAGACGAGCTGGCTCCCAACTATAAGCCGGAATACCAATGGTGTGGACTGTCGCCTTCCTACCGGGAAGGCTGAGGTTCAAATCCCGCCACGTACCAATGTGTTTCGAATTTCGAAAATATATGTACGTTATCGACGCTCTTACAGTGAAGGAAAACATCGTGAGGAAACCTTCATGCACGCCTGCGAAGAGATTCGAAGGTTTGTGTTGAAGTCGTCCAACCCGCACTGGGCCCGCGTGGACGACTAAGGCCTAAACACCCTATACGGGTAGGCTCGTGCCCCTCGGTTGGGACGTTTAATGAGCTGATGATGATGATACCACAGATCTTTTAATATAATTTATTGATTCGATATTACGAGTTGTTAGGAAACACATGGTATATTGTTTATAAGTATATATGTAGTGAATGCCACTGGCAACTCATTTGGCTAAATAATTACCCGTAAAAGAACGTTCAACTCACAAACGAATACCCATTTCCTGTGTAAATGATACCAGTTGCAAAAAGAATGATGCACTTACCCTGAAGTAATATATTGCTTCATAAATTGGAGTAATTAAGCTATCGAAGTGAGCTCGAATTTCAGTTAAAATAATACAGGTTCCATATTGACTACGCACCGTACAATTGGTCTGGAGTATTAAGGTGAAGCCTTTGGACTTTGATTTCAATGTTATACGAGCTCGGTGAAGAACGATGGAAATAATCTCTTCGCTGACGTGCGCAGGTTTCCTCACGATGTTTTCCTTCACCGTAAGTGCGTCGGATGAACGAACTGGAGGGTGCAAATTAAGACCCCGTCATGAACCAATGTGTAATCGAATTTTCGAAATGATATATAAATTTAACGCCTATGAAGAATTTCAAGGGTTGTGCGTGAAGTGGGTCAACACACACCGGACCCGCGTGGGCGACTAAGGCCTAATCACCCTGTACGTGTAGGCTCGTGCCCCTCGGTGGGGACGTTCATGAGCTGATGATGATGATTTTTGTGTTTTTATTTTTATGGTGTATGCGAAGTTAAGAGGTGATAATTGTAAATATTGTTTTTACGATACAAACTCCATTGTACCATAAACACGTACAAACATATCGTAACTTTAGCGTTGCCCGTTAAAAACCACCGTCCAGCTGCACCCTTAAATGTAAATGAGCGCTATTAATTTAATTTTCCACTTTTGCAACGATAAAATCGGACATTTCAATCGCGACAAGCGATTGTATCAGCACAGCACTAAATTTGCATAATTACCACGGCCATTTGATCTCCTTTGTTTAGCATTCTGTGATATTATAACTGAACGGCTTCTTTTACCTTTGAAACTTCATGCCATATACATTTCACTGTGTTTGTTTCAGTCATTGTTTTTGAGCTTTGTTTTATTTGATTTAAGCCTATTAAATTTGTTACGTTAGAAAAGCTCCACGTTTGGGGAAGGATGGCGTTGTGTTCATAACACATCAGGATCAGTTTATATACTGCCTTGCTGCACATCACGTCTATAGGGATATTGGGCTGTAACCACAGATTTCCCAATACAAGAGATGGGGCGAGCCGCGTTAAAAAGTGCGACAAATGTAAGCTCAACGAGCATACACTGGCTGCCAGTTTACGGTCTGTGAGACGAGACAAGACGCACGAATATTAGAAGAAATTACCGTTTTTTTCCAAAATGCCATCCTGTGCAATTGTAACATGCCATCATCGCAATGAATCAGTAAATTTACCAAGAAATATAATAACTTTTCACAGGTAAGAACCGAAAAGAAATTGCGACACTGGGACTGCCTATAAACTTGGCGGCTTGTCCAGTCTAATTGTATATTCGGATGTCTGTGGCTGTAACCCACACGCGGGGCTTAAACGAATTTGCGAATGGAATCATCTTTCTTTTAGGACAATCAGGTGATTCAGCCTGCAGTGTGCTAAGCAAACCAGGATAAAATGCACTAAGTGACATTTCTCCGTGGAATTCAAACCTGCCATTCATCGGCAATCTAAGCCGAACGCTATGCTTGCTTGACCATGGAGGCACTTTTATTGATAGCAAAATAGCTACACCTCAACCACAAGTGGAAAGCAATAAGCATTGCATTCTCTGAAAAGAAATAAGCAATTAAGCAAACCTAAAAATAAATTAACAAACGCGTACAAACCATACACATGAATATCAGATATGGATACTGACATTGGAATTGGTTCACAAGTTTTAGGTATGCTATGCTTAAGGTATAAGGTAAGGCAAAAAAAAAACAATCAGTAAAAAGAACGATACACTTAGCGTATAATAAGGGCAACTTCGGTCCAACAGTAAAATGTGGTAGGTGCGATTACGTGTATAAAGCACCGCAAAATACAAATTCATATTTCTAACAAATTCACCCACAAAAATAAATGAAATGACGTCGCTCAGTGGCACTCCACCGTAACCATAACATCAATCAAAAATCGTGATATTTTGTACGCAACACAAAAACACGAAACCTGAATTCATTGTAAAAACAGTCCCCGGGCCATCGATTCCGCCGCCGCCATGTTGTTTATGCTTGTGACGTCATCTCATCAGCCTCCAGGGACAAGAGCCGATTGAAAAACAATACCGGCCCAATAAAGAGCCGGGGAGCTGGGCGTTCATGTAAATAATGGTATGTAGGCCCGCGGCCAGGCTGTCTCCGCATTATGCGGTCTTGGCGAGTTTACAAATAAAACCATTAATATTTATGAGACTGACTTGTATAATGCCCAAGGTCTGATTTTATTAGTGATCGGTTTATAATTTATACATTTTTCGCAGTTGGCTTTGTTGAGAGTAGCTACTGTTGTTGGTGAAGCAGATAAACTATTAACCCATTGAACGCCGGGAATCCAGACACAATAGAAAATCAATTGGTGGTCAAAGGGTTCATTAACCTTATTATTTTTTATGTATTTTTCGTCTTATAAATACTCGCTGTCCTTGGTAGAAGGAAGTCAACTATTAAATACTTGATTCTTTTTAAATGTCTTTAATTTGGTAAAGTTGGGACGGCTAACTGAAAGATCTATGATGAAACCCTTTGTTAGTTGCCGTCACTCGCTCGTTTGTGCTAATAAATATTACTATTACATTGTTCCTTAAGTATTGTAACTTTGTCATTACATCAAGTCGAATACAATCTGAACTAAGATTAAGAGCTCATTCTTAATGTGGTATCTTTTAAAAATGCATATCACCGTTCAGAATTCCTTGATTAGGTCTTATATATTAAAGAAAACCAGCAAGAGAACCTGATGGAAAGTGTTCACATCCGCTCAGTTACGACGGTAACAGTGAAGTCTTTATTTAAATGAAGTATTTAAAACATTTTTAAAATGTATGCATCTATTTAACAAAATATCAATCGCTTACAAATTTTTAATTTAGTGTTTATTATGTTTTAAGACCCTGACTTTTTTACGCCATGGCCCACCAAGGGAATCGATGATCACATGCCGTCCTTAATTTTTATAAGAAACACGGATTCCGGCAATCACCCGCCCAAGGAGCCGATTCAGCACAGTTGCATCGCCCTTCCACCGAGCAGCGGCACTTTGCAAGACCACTCTGTTTCCAACATCGAACATTGTTGCGTCGCAATTACTTATAATTTCTTTTATTTTTAATAAATTTATTTTAAGTAAAATCTTTTTTTTTTGGAATCTTCACTGCAGTCGTACATAATTACTTCAATAGTAGGATTTCGACTTTGAATTTGACTGCAGAGCCAATCGCTCGCATTAACGGTCCCCGATCCCCTCGCCTACGATGATGAGTTTACCCTAGCCCACTTTATTAAGTGCATGTTCCTGAAAGCCCTATTCTTGCATCGCTCGTTTTGATTACGAATTCGCGGCGGCGAGGTGAGAACGTGCCCGGAATATGTCCGCTTTGGTGAAATTTCGTTTCGGGTAATTGTCGCCGGCCCGCCGGTTCGAGATGTGTTGCGGATTTCGTATGAGACTTTTTTTGTAGCAACTATAGGTACTGTGGACGTGGTGGACTTTACAACAGTCGGTGGTGAAGGTAATCGGGAAATGTCGATGAAAGCGATGCCGTTGGAGATCAGACTCTTTAAGAGTCCAAATATTTGTTACTGTTTTTTTTATTATTCATGATGGGCTTAGTCTTTAGCACAAACTATTCTTGTGGAAGAGACGCTCTTAGATGGAGCGAGCGTGCCCAAAACATGCCTATTCACTCGTTTTTTGAATGCCACAGGGTTGTATGTGGCCGGAAACACACACGCAGGCAGATTATTAAATTCATTTGCAGTACGCATAATTAAAGTAAAACGCTTAGTCCGAATACAGGGAACGTCAACTACAAACGGATGAAATGCTGTATGTAAAAATTCAAATTACGTGTTTGAATTGTATTGCAATTCGTTAGTGAGGATCTGGAGGGCCGATATACGATTCTGCTCTAGGATAAGCTTCACTTTGGAAGTAGTTTTATATACCGACCGTGTGATGACATGCACCAAGTTCATTTTATTTTCCTCAGGTATCAAATAACTGTGACTGTCAGGATGTGACCCTGCAAGCTCGAATCGACTTAGAGGACAATTTGAGTTCATTTTCATCAACGCTGTACCAGTAAACAATTTACATTAGAATACGGAAAAATTAACTTTTAGTCCAAATTTTCAACAAGCAAGGAAAACTTTAATTTCCCTAAAAAATATTGTGGTATCTATGCTAAGCATAAATTTTGGTATAAGCTTTGCTAAATGCACTCCCAGCTTCGTGAATAGCTTCATTGTGTAATAACATTAAGATGGTTTGTCCAGCTGTAGAACTGGGGGCACGAAAGCGTTAGAGCGTTTGTTTTATTTAATCTCTAGGTTATTTTCTACTTTGACTTACAAAAGTTTAGAGAAAGCATGCGTGCTGACTGGATGAGGTTTCAAGTTTTGAAAATAAGTGAAACTAGTGAAAGTGATCATAGGATCAAAACATTAGGTAAAAATCATACTTATAAGGTTTAATGTATATTGTAGGGTGTGCATACTCGTACCTACGGCGATAGCAATGAAGATTGGGATTTTTAGTAGACATATTATTCTAATAATTAATTTGTTTAACATTATCCCGTAAATCATTTAAATTATCAGCAGTTACATTAAACAAAAAAATAAAATTCAAAGGAAATGATACAGAAGGTCATATATAGCTCATGTCTAAATCGAATTATAACGAATACAATTACAAAAAAAGGAACTAAAATAGCCATTGAACAGTTTGAATCTCGTTTTAAATATTTCAGTCTCGTTTTAAGTGTTTCGATATTTTTATTTTAAACATTATCGTGTAGAAAAAAGTTAACAAAGAAAAACTGTTTCATATACACGAAATAATTTTGGACATGGCATGGCATGACATTGGCAACGGCTTCTAGTATTTTAGTTCGGAAAAATATTAGCATAAAAATAATCCCCAAAAGTATTTAAAATACAATCAAACTCAATTTACTCAGCCTACAGCGAGAGCTCGTTAGGCTGTTGGTTTGAATACTAGGTCACAGATTAACAAAAGATATGATTATTCAATTTAAAAACTGGTGTAGGTTCAGACAAAATGAATAATTTGCTAGTCCTTTTTTTCCCAAACCTTTTTTTTAATGCGTAAAAGGCTTTGACGATTTCATCAAGTAAAATTGGCGAACCAAGCTCAGCCGAATGATTATCTAACAACGTAAATTCAATCAATCAATCCGATCCATGGACCTAGCATCCATACTAGGTCTATGCGCTGATCTTTGTATTTCTGGCATTTTGCGACATTTGCGCTTTTTATTTCATGAACAATGAAGTTGGGTACATAATGAGTACTTTTTGTAAAACTTAACTAATTTTAAGTTAAGCCTATATTATTTTTTCTTTCTTTCTCATATTATGTAATTGTTTTTTGTTACAAATAAATAAATAAAAACATTTATTGCTTTTCCATTATGTTAAAAATTTCATTTTCTTAATTAACTTTGATTCGATTATTACTATACTTGTCTTCCGACATCATCGTCCTCAAATCAGCCATCTGCGAAGCTAGCTCATGTCTAAATCGAATTATAACGAATACAATTACAACGAGCCAATATCGAAAATGATAAGCGCCTCGCTAATCCCATTGCGCCTAATAAAGCCGATCCTCTCAAAGGCTTACAATTTTTTATTCAACAATTCCCGTAGCCACGCGCAAAGCAGTTCTCATCTTGTAAAAGATAAGAGGTAGCATTAATTTGGATTCATCTCATTACGGTGTGCCACTGGCACTTGGTACAGAATAAATTATGAGTAAGAAACCGTTGCGCGGTCGTTTCTGAATTTTCTTTCTGCTCACCCTACTGGAGATTTGGGATTGTCGGAATGAGCTTTATCTCATTAGACGCGCAGCGGTTGCGAGGTGAAACCTCACCGTTTTGGTAATTATTGAAATTTCCGGCCAAGGTGACGGCGTTTAGTGTGCGCTCCATTAGCACAAATTTAGTGTTCACATATAAAAAATGATGTGTGAATGATAAAAGGCTACATCACTACAATTCATAAACACGTTTTTATTTATGTTTTTATTTAGTAATTATCAGTATTTGTACCGCCTTTTCTCTGACAAGGCCTTTTCATGGCTTATTTCGTTGTTTTTTTTTGCAAAAGTTTAGCTAAATAAAGCTTATGTTTTTAAGACACTAGAGACCATAGATTTAGAATGAGCGCGCTACGCTTACGTATATCCTATATTTATACTAGAGACAACAATCTTGCTTACCTTTTCGCATGTCAACAATTTTTTTCTCAAGACAGTAATAAAGTTAAATAAATCTGCATCAAGACCCCACTCCTTCTTCAGGCTTAAAATGTCGCAAAAGGATATGACATAATTCATAGCATCCCAAGTACGGAGGTGGTATATTTACCGTCTACTTCCCCTTTGGGGCGAAAATATTGCACCTACTTACGGGGCCGTGGCAAGCCCTTTAAGGAAATAATAAATAAAATGCCGTGAAACATTATCACCGGAGAACTTGTTTTCTTTTTGGAGAAGATATAGGACCCCTTATAGAGCGTCGGTAGCTCAGTGGTGTGGACTGTCGCCTTCCTACCGGGAGGGTTGAGGTTCAAATCCCGACACGTATCAATGTATTTTCGAATTTTCGAAAAATATATGTACGTTATCCGACGCTCTTACGGTGAAGGAAAACATCGTGAGGAAACCTTCATGCACGCCTGCGAAGAGATTCGAAGGTTGTGTGTGAAGTCGTCCAATCCGCACTGGGCCCGCGTGGACGACTAAGGCCTAATCACCCTATACGGGTAGGCTCGTGCCCCTCGGTGGGGACGTTAAATGAGCTAATGATGATGATAGGACCCCTTAAGGATGTAGCGTTTCATTTAATATCATTATATGACAGTGCTATGGTAAATAATGCAATTTTTAATTCTGAAGAAGTCAAAGAGCATTGTGAAAGTTGTTTCAATAGATTCTGTTAGTATCATTCTTATGCCTATTTTTTTGTTTTATACGTTTATCTGCAATCAATTTTGTTCACATATAGCAGATTTGTTGAAAGGTTCCTAACTGGGTAGACCGTGACTCCATTAAGCCATCTACTATTTTTATATTCTATTTCAATTTCTCTATTATACCATTGCGTTCACACAGTGTGCCAAGCTTTATCCCTAAATGTTGCTTAAAACTAAAATTGAAAAAAGAAACCAAAAAAAGACCCTTGAATAAATATTCCTAAACTTATTCAAGCGAATCTAACGAATTATTTTTTATTAAATCAATCCCCAAAACCTTAAGGAATGAATAGAATCCCGCTAACCGCTTAAGTTTAAACGTCTGCAAGCAAATTAAGATAACTAAGATTCCACCCAGACGAGCGTTCGTTTTCATCTCGATTTTTTTGTCTGTGGATTACTCTTGTTGAATTTATGCTTCAATCGATGTCAATGGGATAATTTATCTTTTGTGAACCTAACAAAGTGGTCTCTCTTATTTTCCAATCTGAAAACATAATTCTAAGTCTTTCGCTTTGTCAGCTAGGCTTAGCCGTCTTACTGCAAGAAACAAGAGTAATTTTCAAGGAATGCAAGCAGAAAATTCGTTTTGCAACGATATAGTTTTGTTTGCGTATAACACGATTATTTACGCATTATAATCAATTACTTTTAGGGGCCTGAAAAAATAGATGATACGTTTCGTGCTCTTTGACATAAACGTAACCTTACAAAGACCAACGTCTATGGAAGAAATTTGCATTTATTTGATTTCTTATGTGTCCACGTATATTGAAAAACCATCATTCAGCTGTTTTAAGTGTGTGTAATAGGTATGGATAGATCCGAATAATGCTGCGGTTAAGATAAGATAAGAAAAAATCCTTATTGCACATAAGAAAGCATACAGCACAACAAGTAACAACAAAAGACGAAATCAGTGTAGGCGGCCTTATTGCTTAGGTAGCAATTTCTGCCAGGCAACCTAATGGTGAGAAAAAGTAAATTATTTATATGTAAGTGGGCTAGTGCAAAACGAATCAAAACTCAATATAAATGCTTATAAATAAATAAATAAATATCCACTGACATTCACACAGCGCCATCTAGCCCCAAGTTAAGCGTTAAGCCTGTATTATGGGTACTAAACAACGGATAAACATACATATATACATTTTTTTTGTAAATACATACATATTATACATAAAAAACACCCAGACCATTACGAACAGACATGTTCATGCACACAAATGTTTGTACTGCCCGGGGATCGAACCCGGAACCCTTGGTGTTGCGGCCGACCTCTCAACCGCAACACCAAATGGGTCGTCAAATTATACTAAGTACACATTACTACACAAATAATGATTAATTCGCTGCTGGTTGCAATAAATCCACAAAATGTGGACGTCATGAGGTCATCTAATATGATGAATATATATATCTTACTAGCTTAGATACATTGGTCTATATTAAAACAGCATTTTATGAAGATTATTTGTTCCTTTCGCTTGCATAAAATATCCTAGCCAACGCATATAGTTGTAAACATAAATTATATGGGAATCGTAAAAGTTTTTCGTTTGCATTTCATAGTTCGCTCGTGATTTGGCCCACGCAGCACGCTCGTTGCCTGCTCGACTTGGCGACAACTTCATTAAATCGCGGAAACAGACGCAATAACGTATATACTTGCGAATTAAGACAGGTTTTATAAATAGTTTACAACTATGCTTTGTATATTGAAATAGTGTTTTTAGCAAGATCTTTTTTTAGTATTTTATTACAGACGCATGATCCCTTGAAATAAGTACATATTATAATTTTATTACGAATTGAAAAGTATTTACACAATATTTGAGACGTAAGATTTTTTTAAACGTGGTATTAGCATTATTATTGCAAACAAGCATCACTCACGTAGTAAACATTGCTTATTTTAAATATCATAATGGAGTTAACAAGTCTTTTAACTTTCAAAAGAATTCATTTAAAAAGAATTCAACATACTAAAAATTGCGCCCATAGAATCAGAAAAACATTCCAGTGTTCTCTAATTAACAAAATAAAACAAACCATCATTGCTTTTCATCATCATCATCATTTCCACATTATTTTATATTACCGCTCGCAACTTGGCCCACACCACTACATGCGCGCTCGTGCCACGCCTCGCTTGGCGACAACTTCATTATAGGGCACAAACAGAAACACGACACTGGCGGTAAACACGCGAGCGCTTTGTGCACCAATCAAATTTTTGCAAGGCTCCACTGGACTCTTATCCGGTTGTACTTTTCAAACCGCCTAGGCGCGCCTGTTTAGATTTTTCTTTTAGCACACTGTTCCATATTCAAATTTTGGTATACGAACAAGAGATTTAAAAATATTAAAGGGCGACGCATGTCCGAATCTCACGTTACGTAAAGTGTATACTAGTTTGCCTCCAGTCGCATAAAAATATCTTTTAATGCAGCTTTAATACTCAGAAATCTTCCCTTTTTTAAAGCCTAAATAATAATGTGGATTTTTAATCTTACCCTGTTTTCTCAAATTAACAAAAAGAATGAAAATTTTGATAAGACCTACTGAAGGCATTTGGCAATCAACTAAAATTAAGTTAAAAACACCATTATTTTAGTTGATTTAGGCGATAATTAGAAAAGAGTTAGATACGTGAAGAAGGCATGTTTGTATATGTACTGAAACTAATAATATAATTACCACTTAATTCATTATTGCTTTACGATTAGTATTTTAAGGAACCAACATTTAATTCTATAAAACAAATACATGTTGTTATTATTTAAAAAAACAAAACAAATACTGGAACCTTCTAAGAAGTATTAAAGTCTACGTTAAAGATCACTGACTCCGACCATTCGTGTTACCAACATAAATTGAGATAAGAATAACGTTGTCCATCCACGAGGAAAACTACGAGCGTATCCATTATTATGGATATAGGACACAATATTATTTCATATTTATTATCGACAATGTAGAAATATCGTTACGTTTGGCCCGTGGAATGCAATATGTCGCGTTCCTCGCTCCCGATATACTAATATTAAATTTTATCGATTAGTGATACATTGGTTTTGTAATAAATATCACATGTTCGACGTATGGAGAATCAACGATCAGGAACGATCATCTTCGCTATTTTATTGATAACTGGGTTTTGCCCGCGGCTTCGCTCGCATTAAATTCGGGATAACACGGTACTTTCATTTATCACTATACATAGGATTTCCCCTCCCTCCAACTTTAAAGGTTTCGGTTTTAGCAAAAAATATGTTATAGTGAGCTAACCTTAAAAGATAGACATATGCTGTCGCGGACTTTTTTGTAGACCTTTCAAAGGAGAACAATACTCTCATACATGACTTTTGTGTAACTTTAACCGTTTACGCAGCGTACGCAGCGGAAGCTCCAAGTATGAAAAAATACCCCCGATTTTGAAACATTTTCCGCTTCTATTACTCGTAGCGTGATGATATATCGCCTATAGCCTTCCTCGATAAATAAGCTATCTAACACTGAAAGAATTATTCAAATCGAACCAGTGGTTCCTGAGATTAGCGCGTTCAAACAAACAAACAAACAAACTCTTCAGCTTTATATATTAGTATAGATTCAATTGAAATTTAAATAATTACTTACGGTTCTTAGACATGTTCCTAAAACATTTGTTTAATGTTATAATTTAGATGTCATGTTCATTATTTCACACCTTCATCGAAAGAACTTGGCGACATTTTTAATCGGTTCCGATATGACGCAAAATGTAATTTTATAATTGAAAAATAATAAATGATTTATGTACGTGATGATCTTCAGGCATACATATAAAATTATTTCTTAAATTTACCCGGTTTTTTTATTTTGACCATTATTCTTATAATAATATTTAATAAAAAATCAATGAAGCGTACATAAACACGTAATATCGATATAATTTCATATAGATTATTCTTACATATTTAATCTCAATAAGTTATCTTACTGTGAGTTCAAATAGCTCTCCGTCCCGATGGACCGACGATTTGCGAAATGCCGTTGGCAGAGCGATGAGAAATGCGTAAAACCGGGATTTCTGGTACTAAAAGGAGGGGAGGGGTGGGATACGTCCAGCAGTAATGAAGTGTAGTGATAGGTTACACAGAGTGAGGTCAAATATATATGGCTACATCTGTAAAATGTTATCGTACGTCACATTGTAACTATGAATATTTGCATTTACTTTAAAATAATTGAATTCACAAGTTCCCTCCGATTTCATAAAAAAAAACTCCAAAGCAGGTGAATATTTAAAACGCAACCAATTCGAAAAAAAAACCTTCACTTTTCACTCAGTACGAAACTCATTCAATAAACGCAAAATGTACCCGAAAAAGGTCTCTTATCACATTTAAACAGAATATCAAATCGGAAGGCAAACAAATCGAAGGGACAACGGGCCAGTGTCCAAAAAACTCCTGGGCACACCATAAATGAAATATAAGGGGACAGGGAGCCCATAAACGATGTAACTTATGAAAGTTGTGCGAAAGAGCGAGACAACAATAAAGGGTTCAATATAGCATATGCGTTCGTTGAAAAAAGACAACAATATGCGTTAGACTAATTTTCAGTGAGCTTTTGTGTAAAATGTGGAGTGGACAAAACCATGTTTGCTGGATCAAGAGTCGATAGATGAATATTCATTGGTATAAAAGTCGCTTCGTAGGGTTCATGTGTTTAAAAGATTGAGCGAGTGGACGGGGAATTTAGAACTTTATGACGTGGATACAAGCGTTATTTATTGTTTCAAATTTCACTTACGATTATTATCCATTAAGAGAGTAAGGAATATAAGAGTTCATAGCAAAGTCGTATACTTTTGGTTCTTACCTTATATTGTAGAGTATATAGGAACAATGGCTTTTTATGTTATAAGTGTAAAGGAGAGCCTGACCATGACAGAACGGCATTGAAAGAGACCAACAACTCTGATAGACAGTTATTATCCCCCATCAACGCCGCACTGCGCCCGTCACCCGAGACAACCGATGTTAGGTCTCTTATACCCGGTAATTTAGCTATAGAGGCCATATTCTGAAACACATTGCAACCTTCTATTTCACGGTACGATATCTGGAACTTCTGTGGTACCTACCTAGGCGACTCAGTACTGAGTCTTTCACCTAGTAACGTCTGTGGCGATCTGCCAATACCCGCTCTATAGCAGTCCACTGCTGGCCTTAGGGTCCCTCCATTTTGCTTCAGATATTCCAGCTCTCTGCTTTTTCAGTCTCATTCTTTCATAATAAATAAATAATAATAAATAAATAAATAATAATAAATATAAATAAATATTTACAATAATTTAAGTTATCTCACCATTACGTGGTTTCCCCTATTTCAATGAAACTTGATATATCCAAAATGATTTATGTTATTTTTTCGGATGTACTTACGTGTTAAGCTCGAGGTCCAGTCTGAACTTATGATTAAAAGCCTTGATGAGAAGCGATGTTCGATGGAAGTGTTTGCCAGTCTGTAACAAATAAAAAAGTATTTAGTAAATAACTTTAAAATATCCAAATTATGATTGTTTTAAAGAAATACACTTCTAAATAAATGGCCTTAGATACAGTGCAATCTAGCCCCATCTAAGATAGTGCCCAATCACAAAGAAAAAATGTCCGAGCCGCTTGACACACACGTTGACGTTGTTATATTTATGACATGAAATTATTCATTAAAATTTTGACCTTAAGGCTTCATTAAAAGGGTACATAATCAAAAGCACAAGCATACTACTATATCACTTTGACATATAGCGAGCGACGTGGTAATGAATGAAAATTTTGCCCAACTGACGCGACGTTTAATATTTTACCGCGGACACTTTTTGAGTGAGATTGTGCATCCGTATGGATATGGATGGATGTTTTAATATTGAAACCACATTATGATGAAGAGAGACTGGTGATACATTATCATCGAACCCCTCCTTGTCATTATACCAACGATGTCATTATGACCTCGATAAAAGATCACAAGATGGTGCTGGCAAGTGTACAGTAGGGAGCATAACCTGAAAATGTTATTCGAAATAAACACGATATGGAAAATTTTATTAATTTTAATTTATTGCATAAATTAAAATATTTATGTATTTTTTAATTAAGGCAAAGGAACACTACATTCACTATATATTCCCGTGGGATTCAAACCCACGACCCGCGGTTCTAAATCTGGCCATTAGACCACGTAGTTTAAAACAGTCAATAATTAATATTAAATAATATAAAACCCACTAACGAAAATTCGATTTTAATCCTCATACCAATTAAAGGATACCACACAAGGTTGGGGAGCCCTACACAAATAAACCTTTATACTCCATTAATAAGTACGAAACTTTGATAAGGGTCGCATATAAGTATCGCATATTGGAAATTGCATCAGAAACCATATTTATGAAGGTCCAGGGTAGTACGGTTCGTAACACAATATTCAGCATCTATATGTTTAAATAAATATAAACGGACTTAGGCATCACCTGACATACTTATAACATATATACATGATCTTTGATGATGATTGACGACCCATTTGGTGTTGCGGTTGAGAGGTCGACTGCACCACGAAGGGTTCCGCGTTCGATCCCCGGACAGTACAAACATTTGTGTGCATGAACATGTCTGTTTGTAATGGGCTGGGTGTTTTCTATGTATAATATGTATGTATTTACAAAAAAAAATTATATAAGTATGTTTATCCGTTGTTTAGTACCCATGGCTTGATGGCGATGTGTGAATGTCAGTGGATATTTATTTATTATTTATTGATCTCAATTAAACTTTTTATATGTTAGGGGGCAAACGAGCTGACAGATCACCTGATAGAAAGTGAATTCTGCCGCCCATGGACAATAGCAACACCAGCAGCTAGTTTTAAAATGCGTTAACAGGATTGTTAATGAAAAATGGTTGTGCGTTAAGTTGGCTAGTACGCACTGGACCAGCGTGGACGATTTAGGCCTATACGGCTAAGTTTATGCCCACTCTAGGACACTTCGGATTAGTATACATTCGTCACCACCTTCTCTTCCTAACAGAGCCGTAAAGGACACAATTAGCAGTGTTATTTCGACCTCAATTTGTTCTTTTGATGTTGTGCATAAAGATACTGAGTTCACTAAGAACTTGATTAGGAAATTAGAGGGAGGCTTTCTTGTTATAGTATTCATCATCAGCTCATTAAACGTCTCCACCGAGGAGCACGAGCCTACCCGTATAGGGTGATTAGGCCTAAGTCGTCCACGCGGGCCCAGTGCGGATTGGACGACTTCACACACAACCTTTGAATCTCTTCGCAGGCGTGCATGAAGGTTTCCTCACGATGTTTTCCTTCACCGTAAGAGCGTCGGATAACGTACATATATTTTTCGAAAATTCGAAACATATTGGTACGTGGCGGGATTTGAACCTCAGCCCTCCCGGTACGAGGGCGACAGTCCCACCATTGAGCCCCCGACGCTCTCGACGACGATCGACGTTATGGCATTAGATATTATGATTCCAGTCGTTATAATTTTCTAGATCAGTGTAAGTGCTCAAAATATTAATATAGGTAAATAAATATTGTTATATGTTACCACAGCAAGACCATGTTATGCAAATCGAATTTTCTTACTAACAATAATATTACTTTAGCGCGTGTCACCACATAGATATTTGATATCAATATGTCGTGTACGTATTCAGTGACATAGTTATTCTCTAATATACGATAATAGTTCCATAATAAGGTAACATTATATTTGACCTCGATACAACGAATACAATATGTGTACTACACAGTAGGCACCCACTTATCAAAGGTTATTGACGCTGAATAATTCGTGATTCTACAGAATTTGGTGAAATATATTGTTATAATTGTAAAATCAAGTTTATCTGCTCATAATTTTGTGTTCTCTTTTTGTCAAATAAGTTTTAATTTTTATCGATAATGCTGTGTATGCTTTTAATATGTGTATATATGAGATTTTACACAACTAGTACATGAAAATGTAAATATATACACGGTTAGCGTACCTTTCAAAATAAATAAATTGGGATGTCGACTTAGTTCGGACCCAAAATTGAAACGCTCATTATGGAATTAATAATAATAAATATCCACTAACATTCACACAGCGCCCTCTAGTCCCAAAGCATTAGCCTGTAATGTGGGCAACGAATAAGCATATTATATTTTTTTATTGTAAATACACACATATTATACATAGAAACACCCAGACCAATACTAACAAGATACTTTTTTGTAAATACATACATATAAACACACAGACCAATAGATATGTCGGCTCTTACACACAGTACAAACACTTATGTTTATATTGATCTGGGTGTATAATATGTATGTATTTAAAAAAAGTGTTTTATAAGTTTGTTTATCCGTTGTTGATTACAGGCTAAATGCTCAGTTTGGAACTAGATGGCGCTGTGTGAATACACGGTCGCCGCCGCGACGGCGGCCGAAACAGCTAAACTACTAAAAGTACACTCTACAAATCGACAACCGAGGTTCCGCCCCCGCCGGCCGGGGCCATCGTCGCGTGTCCCTGTAGGTTCGCACAGTCCCTATTCGCGTAACCGGCATGTACCGGGCCGCTTTTCTCCACAAACATATGTTAGGCTACCAAGCCCCCCCCGCAACGCCCTAATCCGAGGTTCGAGTCCCGTTCGGGGACGCCCTTAGGCTCGTTGTGTAAATATTTAGGCTGAGAGCCATCTGCGCTCGCCACTTGCCCGGTGAAGCTGTAAAGGCCATCTGCGGCCAACAGCAGTAGTCAGTTTGAATATCCGTAGAGATTTTAGTATCTATTAGTAAATATTTGGATATAGGAAAAGCAGCTTGAGTTCTGTAGAATCAAATAAATACTATTTGTCATTTGATCTGGTTGAGTGCTCCATCATGATGAAAGAAGTAATTTGTTTATTTTCTATTATTAAAAAGGGTTATTTAAATATCACAAAAGCGGAATGCTTTTACCGGAGCACAAATTAAGCCTCACTTTTAAGTAAATTGCCATTCCCGAATTGAAGATTAACAATTGAATCAGACGCAATAAAACATCAAAGAGTACTTTGATGAAAAAATAAGCGACGGACTTTTTCGCGTGGATATTTGCTCATTGAAGTGAAAAAAGCCTGAACATTTTATGTTGTGCGTGAAAGAGTATGGTTAAATTTTTAAATACAAAGAAGTCAAAGTAGGTTCTATGTTTTGATAACAAATAAGACAAAATATGAATAGTTTGATTATTACCGACTACTACGTCGTAAGTGTTTTTTAATAACCCAAACTGAATTTAACCATTTTGATTTTGACTGCTTGACAGTAAGGGTTAGGTGAACTTGAAGGGTTTTAGACAATTGCTTCTGACGTCTATGTTGGCGGATGGCTCAAACTTCCTGGCTTGAGTAAAACCACTTATATAAAAAAAGAAATCGATCTGGAACTATCTCCCTCATCCTACAGATTACGAACGAAAAAAGTCCAAACCAAAAAACTTGATTGACTGTTTTTACGTGGAATGATTAAAAGCATTTCATTAAGATCCAAATGTAATGCATTACAAAATATACATTTCTATCAGTGCGCGAAAATCTTTTAACCATCTCAATTTACATAAAAATCATAGTATCATACTCCACAAAAATTGTAGCACACGGGTAAAATTCACATTTTCCCCCTACCTAGTATAAATAGGTTACTGCAAGTCAAGCGTTCCGCGTAACAAATAATAAAAAATCCTAGTTGATACGCGATCATTTGACAGCGGGAGTGCGGGGGCGAGACGTATATCGGATTATTCGGAGCCATCCCTGAAATTTAATCACTCGCTTCGGGCAATTCGGTTTACCTACATCAGCATATTAGCTTAAAATCTAGGTTGAGTTTTGTATGCGAACTGCATATTAAATTGATTAGAGCAATAGGGCTAAAAGCTACTGTGTTGGATGAAATATAGTTATGTGGTGGAAAACGGTACAACATTGCTTATCTACGCTTTTCGACTTTGCATTATAAATTCAGAATATAGTTGATTTAATAATATCACTATGAGACTCCTTTTTTGCATTGTGTGCTAAGTTCTGTGTCTGTGCAGACTGTTTGTTTGATTAAGGTATTTAACTCTCATACATTGTAAAATCTTTCACCATGTCTCAATTCAAAAACAGCTACTTTTTTATTACAAAATGCATAATAGCACATCTATGGTCTGCTTTGTTTTCATTTCCACTTCTATTGTTTTTGGAAAAATAATGGCCTTTACTTGACAGGTTTTAGAAACTGAAATAGTAAATCATTTACCTGGTCATTATACTAAGAAAACACACGAGTGTCACTTTTATTATCAAATTTTGTTTCATGCAATAAAATGATCCCTCAAATGTCGATTATCATGAGATTTATACTCCAACGCCTTAGCATGCCCACTGACAGCACCCGTCGAGAGATTGCTTATTAAATTATCGACCCTTGTCGGGATGGGCCATAAGCGAAAATCGACAGTTTGCAACCGCGTACTAAGCAAATTTGTCGTGATGGAGGACAGTTATTGGTATGTGCTCTATAAGCAAGAGCGATTATGAAAACATCGTCTATATATTCTATTGATACAAATAAAATTTTAAAAAGGTTAATCTTTTTATGTATATAGTTCTCAGTTGCAAATTTGAGACCAGAATACGTAATCTGTGCAAATTGACTTTTGAAAATTATTTCTACTTGGGTGTATATATTTTGAGTTCTAACATCAAAGTTACTTGTAAATACATAAGTTAGATATCCACTCAAGTCATTATGGATGTTTAAGGTGAGTTTCCTTAAATACATTATTTTATCTGAAAAGTCAACATGTGAACTTTTGAAGTACTTGGCATAGGCGCACTTATTAAGACTCACATCAATAAAACAAATTTTGTTATATCAGCAATACTGCATTTTTTTACTTTTGAAGATACCTATAATCAGCAACAATACAGACGTCTTCGATGGCAGTCTTCAGTCACGATCCAATGTCCTTATCTTCACTAACAATCACCTAAACCCCCGTTTATTTCTAAACTCCGTCAATTGTTTTCAATTATCAATCGCGCCCGTTTACTGTTCGAATTGAATCATCCTCAGACGAACAAGTTTCTGCGTTATCAGCAATAACTCAAAAGTGTAGAAACTTGTTTACAACATCAGAACAATTTATTAAAGTTCGGTTATATCCAACAATATCGGCGTCTTGTTAGTCTATTTCGCTTTGTGCCGGAGTCAGTGGAGTTTGAAAACGGATTTACTAGTTACAATGTTTAACAGTCGCCTAAGACTAAATTATTTGCTGCTTTGAGCTCATCACCTCTAGAGGGTGGGCAAGTTTTAATCATACAATTTGAGCTAGAATAGTCTTTTTATTGCATTGAGATGTTGTTTGAAATGGAGATCTGTATCATAATGGGCACATTGGCTGGATACTCATTAAGGTAAGTCTGTTTTACAGTCGAGTAATTCATATCATAGTAAGTACTAGACAAATATTATTACTCATTTCATCCATTTGTAGTTGACGTTCCTCGTATTCGGACTGAGCATTTGCGTCTACTTTCATTATGCGTACTGCAAATAAATGGAATGATCTGCCTGCGTCTATGTTTCTGGCTATATAAAACCCTATTGCATTCAGAAACGAGTGAATAGGCTTTTTGGGCAAGCGGCCATCTTAGAGCACGTCTCTTCCACTGGGATAGTCTGTGCTCAAGAGCTAGCCCTGTTATAAAATGTGTTTTATAAACCAACGCATTGTGTACCGTCTGCATGTGTACCTGTGTAAAAAATTATAGAATAACAAATAAATAATTGAACCAGCCTATTACACATGAGCCTTCCAGCACAACATAGCAACGGGGAGATTGGGCCATAACCTACTACGCGGGCCCAATGCGGAATAGTAGGTGTTGACAACTGACGTTTGCCATATAAAAATAATGTCGACACAATGATATGTATAGATAAACATCTTCGTAGGGCTTAGTAGTTTAAGTTTGGGCAGGAAGGACGGAAACCTACAAAGCCATCGTTTTCAATTAAGATCACGTATCACACCCATACCAAGGTATATATGCTAAAGAGTAATATAACCATAACACGGTATACAGGCCACTAAACGTTATATAACAGAATATTACTTGTATGTGTTAAAAATAACTCGCGCCAAGGAATCTGGTTGAGCCGCGTCCTCAGCGCGATCTTTCTAATTAGCAAAAGAGGCCCGCTTCATGCGTCACTCTCGCTCCCATTGTTCCGCCGGCGAGGCCCAGTCGGAGGCTGCGGTATTTTTATGTCTTGGCCATGCTTTAGTGAAAAGAAACTTTGACTGGCGGACAATATGGGGACGGTTAAATGATGATGCTCGCGATTTTGCATCTTAAATTTGAACTGGTTGGAGTGGTAACAGAAATTCGTTGTTTAAACTTCTGTTTTTGTTATTTAGTTTCAGATTTCCATTCTTAGGTTGGTTTAATTAATTACGATGGCTAGCACATTTGGTTGACGGGCGCGTAAAGTTAAAAATTATCAAAAGGTCATGAATTCATTCGGTACGTGATATTCATTCAGTTTTTCATTCTTGTTTATTAAATCTAATCTAAGTGAAAACAATTCGAATAATGACCGAAGTTTACCAACAACCGCTAGTAAATCTAAGCCATCATACATGAGCGCATTAATCTATATCCCCGTTGACATTAATCTAGTTTCAGAAAATGCGCATAGCTATTTCGACAATTTTGTGGAACATAAATCGAATACATTGCCCGATCAATGTTTAACCCACACACATATATTTATTTACTGTTAACAAGAAATGGCATTTTACTCATTGTATTTTACATGCCTATATACTAGAATGATTTTATCTCGAGACTTAATTTATAGCGGCTTAAAGATTCAAGGTTTTTTCTTTATAGGGAGCAAACGAACAAACGGAACCTGACCTGATGGTAAATACCGCCTGATGGGTAATAATTTAGGTCCATAAAGAACACTTATGAATGTCAATTTTGATTCTACCACTGGTTCGGACTATTATTGTCTACTGAATAGAATCCATCAAGAACAAGTAAATATTGCAATATATTTGTTTATAAAACTCAAAAAGTATTTATATAAATCAAAGTTCCTTTAATAAATTTCTAATAAGAAAATAGTCCAATGATATTATATAAATTACAAACTTTGAAAAATAGCTACTAAAAAGTACTAGAAACATTTTTTTAGTGTCATGACGTTCGTACCTCTTATACTCGTAATAAATCTATGATTTCGCGTTTACACTTATTGTCATGATAAAAGTAAACTCGCTGATTCAGGAGCTACTACTTCCTTACCCGTCCTATCTCTAATTGTATATTTATGTCATTGGGCAAACCTTTTCAGACGGCCCACCGGGTTGTGTAAGTTAATATCCTTGATTTTTTCCCCTCGGACTATCGTTGGGTGAATGTTACAGTCCCCTAGGCAATCTAGTAACAGACAACACTTTCCAAGGTGAATCTTTTTAGGGATTTTGGAATTTATTAAAAGAGGGGAACAGATTGTTTTGGATGTTATAGACAAAATTACTATTGAAACTAAAAACTAAAATTGAAGAACACTACACTAGTACATTGATGAAAACAATTGTAAAGAATTACATATATATAAGATAAATATAAAATTATACTTTGAATGATATCTTAATTATTTGACAATTACGCTAACACCAAAAGGTTTCGGGTTCAATCCCTTTTTCTAAACTAACATTATATGTTTGTTTATATTAGTTCTGCGTATATTCTATTAATAATACAAATATATTATTGATATGTGTTTATGTAATGATAATAACATCAAAGTATGTTAACCAGTTGTTAAAGTCCAAGGGTAGCGTAAAACTACTTTTGCCCGACGACGTACGACTAACAGAAGAAAACGGAAGACCGGGATATCTGGCGCAAAAGAAGTAATCTGTCCAGAAGTGGACACTCATAGATAGTAGAAATAAGTCCAGAACCAACTAGCCAAAAATCATAACTAAACTCAAGTATACATTCCCAAAAATGTATCCTTTACAACCATTTTGTTCTATATGAAAACAAATCTAAGCAAACCTAGGTCGAGCAACCAAATATTTGTATGCGCAGTCGTGTGCCAGTTTTTGGAGTGTCCCTAAAATGGCATTTGAAGTGGGCGTAGGTAAATAACGGCGGGATATCTGACCCCTTGAAGGTTGTATCAGTTTGCTGCCTCAACGGACTTGGCAAACAACTAACCTAAGAGGTTATATGTAAATAAGTTTACGTATATATTATTCTGTATCGTTCAAATGGTCTATTCTTCTTTGTGATTTCCATGCGTGTTTATATTTTCTCACTAATAATTCTCATACTTTAAAGAAAATAAATTGACTCAGAACGTAAAACAGCTTTATATAAAATAAAAGATTTGAAGATCTGTCGTCTCTCTGTTGACTGAGGCTACAGGGATTCCAGAGCCGGCAGCTTCCTTGGTCAAAGAATAAGCATTGCTATTCAGCGCGGGAATGCTGCCAGTGTTTTGGGAACCCTGCCTCGGTCAGACACACTTTTCATTTTGTTAAATAATATATTATCTTTCATTTAGTATTCACATTTTTAATCATAATAAAATAAAATGATGATAATAAACACATCTGATACACAGTAGAACTCCCGGCGAAAAAATATACTTCATATTATAATATAAAAACAATTGCCTCACAAATTATAGCCAACTTCAAGCCAGTTCTTCTGAATTCGTGCACTGAACATAAGAAACTCGTATATTCTTACAAGGAACAATTGCCTAAAACAACCGACAATCGCCGCAATAGAAAAACAAAGTGTACCACCCAAGTACAGTCAACATATTTGGCGCACACTTAGCGATAAAATATTGCTATCTTACTAATGCATACGGTGTTACACTGGCGGCCGAGGAAAATAGTTTCAGGCGAAGACACAAAGTTGTATTGTTTTTTGTATTATAGCGTATTTGTATTTTAGGAGTCAATTATATTCAACTTGATTTAGGCTTAGCAAAAACTAAATAGGTACATAGCTAGAAAACCTAATTACATTAATCTATTGGTAACGCGCTCGCTACGTTCGAGCGGTTATAAATGTATTTCGTATCGTAATTAACGAAAAACATTGAAATAAAGAAATAGGAATAAATACATTTTATGGATGTTCAGTCAGAAAAATTCTAGAAAAGACATCGTTTAGACTTTTAAAGGTGTTCTGGCATTATAGTCTCTTGAATCATTAAAGTATTTTATATCGAATGCTGTTTATTTGCTTCTAAATGATCAAAATAAGAAGAAAATGTTTATTTTATTACGAGAAATTTCAATGTTTTTCAGAGTAAATTCATCTTTAGAAGACTAAACTTAATCTAAACTCTTTAGATATAAACTGATCTGAACTGGGTACGAATAATGTCTACGAGGCCTGCTGAAAGAACCTGATCCGCTTATACAGGAAAGCTGTAACTAAACTGAGTTATGAAATTTAATTTAACTGTCTCAACAGAGGCAAAATAATATATCATTTCTATATTACAAGAGGCGACATGCCCAATCCGCGGCAAGACGGAGAGCGAGACGCAAGACGAACGGGACGTTTATTGTTTTCTGTGCAGGATGCGGACGATGATTCATAGTTGGCAAAATGCAATTTGGTTGCAGCGCGCTCGGCTAAGACGGGAATTAGAACAGCTGGGCTGCTAAAGAAAGTGGTGCAAGTGGAAATGGAAACGGCGAAACTCAGACGTTGGAACACATTAAGTTAATTTTGTTGTTATTGAAAATTTAATTGTTTACTGTTAGAAACTATGGATATACTGAACGAATGCCTTGTATCAAAAGTAAAGTGTTATTGATGTGCATTTCTTAAATTACATCACTAATTTCTAAATTCAATTATTAAAATATCAAGGTAGTCATACCTAGGCATTCTAGTAAAGTTACTTTATCATATTACATACATCCTCTTACCGGAACTATATTCTACAAAATGAAAATGTCTAAGGTTTTGCTTATTCCATTTAACTTCCCTGGTTTAAATATAAACCATCGTAAGTTCGAAAAACTTTGTTAGGATGTTTAAATAGCAGTTAGATAATGTTTATTTGATCTCGTTCATTTCATGGACATTTGATTCCTGGCAAGGTTAGAATATTCATATTTATTGACTATGAAAACATTTTCAATGTCATCATAAATCATAATCTGTAAGATATTAATTTCATTCAATATGAAAAAAACTACGTGAAACAACTAATGTCTAAAGATTTAACTTCGAAATTTCACCTCGGCCCGAAGTGTACCGTTTACTTGTTTTAACTAAAATGTTTCTGTGTCCATCTCGCGGAGATTTGTGTGTATTTTCCGCTACGATACGAGTATCCCTCCAGGGTACTGTTTCTGATTTTTTGGGCAAAATTTTATCGTGTGGTTGCTTCTGCAGTGCTCGTTACTTGTTTTATTTGCGATGGGTCTATTTTGCTTTTGTCGAATGTAGTAATTTATTTCTAGAATGGTTCTGACAGAACTGTGCGTCATTAGATAATTTGAGTATAGGCTAGATTTAGGCAAAGTAGCGGGTTAATAGACGATCAGTTTTCACATTCTTTTTAAAATTTTGCTTTCTATTAGTTACTAATCGTTATAGCTTATTTTATTTCACGCGCGTCGCTAAACAACGCTTAGCACAATTTTTAAACTGTCTGTACGCGTCTCGACCTTTATATTGGTCTGTTGCATGTAATACCCGCCATATTGGTAGCTGGGACGACACATGTCTCACCTTCATAGCACATTTTCATCATTTTAGTCAAGTTAACCTGTAATGGTCTAACCAGTTTAGGAATAAAGTGTTTTAGTTATGTAAGATTCGCCAAGACTACCTCGGTTCTAAGATCTCAGACAAAGATGATAAACATTGTAAATATCTAACTAAATTTTATTTTACGAACACCTTTTGCTGTTGGCAGCTGATGGGCTTTCACTGGGCGAGTGGTGATCGCAAATTTTAAGTATTATTCATTTTAATAACCGCTGTCATCGCTTTGCCGCTTCCTATGAAAGGTAACGGATTATTTGCGATCACACCGTTCATGTATTGGAATTAATTTTAATATCATCGACGATGTGCCACGCTCAATTTACGATATCCAGATCAATCCGGGTTAATGCAATATTGATTTTATGGATTTCATTTGATATTCGGGTTCAGTATAAAATTTTAGCAATTATTTTACGTCAACACTACCCTGCGCCGCCTGTAACACGAGACGACTGATGTTAAGTCTTATACCCGGTAATTTCAACGGTTCAGGTCCTCATTTTTTGTTAAACACAGAGGAGCACTAAGTCAAAGTATTTAGTCGTCATTTAGTCTGAAAATATATTCCAATAATTATTGTTGCTGCAATTTGCTTTTAATGTTGATAATTACTCTTGCTTTTCGCAGCACAAATTATTTATTAATTAAACTTAGAGGTATAACCTTTTGGTTCACATCGGATATCACTAAACCAAAACTTTCAAAAACGATGGTTTTCATTTCAAACTGTGACCGATAAAGTGAAACATACTGCTATAGAAGTCGTGCTTTACTTGCAAAATTCAAACTCGTAACTTCAAAAGCAATACATGGAGACCCATTCCAAAGGGTCGATTCCATTTCGCCCTGTTCGTTTTCTATATCTTTTTATGGTGTCGCAGTATCGTTCCCCGCCTGTTTTCTCATGATGCCTTATTGTTTGGGATTTCAAAGCATTACCATTCAACAACCTTCATGTACTTGGATGGTTGTGTAGGAACGAATGAAATGACGAAAATAGCTTGGTTCATCTTCAACTTCTTTTTCTTTAGGAGAGATGCATTTAGCGATAAACGAGATTTTTTTTATAAATTACTACTTTATATTCTTGAATAGTTTTCTAAAAAAAATATTAATTTTGTAAAACTTAAGACTATAGATCTAATGTTTTATAAAATTACTGACCTTTGACGACTAACATTATAAACAAATAAAATTATACCGTGTTTAATTCGGCGGTGTTATGTTTGGCCTTAATCGTTTTGGGCTACGTTTTATTATCTTAAAATTAATGAGATTATGAGTTTATCTTGAAATATAACCTCCTCTTTTATACAATAAACTTAACTAACAAGTTTGAATTTTGCCGTCAAAATGATGCCTACATGTAGAAAATGGCTGGAAATATACAAATAAACGTAAATGAATTAACAAAAAATCATTCTTATATCTTAGGTAAGACTTTAATATTACTCGTTTTTACATACCTATATTATAATTTTACTATTTCCTCATATGAGAGCACTGTGGCTAGAACAACCTAAATATGCCGTCATTGTCGAAAATAGTAATTATCAAGTTATGACTTTCGGCGTCGTTGGCTCAGTGAGCGTCGGTGGGTCAGTGGTGTGGACTGTCGCCTTCCTACCGGGAGGGCTGAGGTTCAAATCCCGACACGTACCAATGTATTTTCGAAAAATATATATACGTTATCCGACGCTCTTACGGTGAAGGAAAACATCGTGAGGAAACCTTCATGCACGCCTGCGAAGAGATTCGAAGGTTGTGTGTGAAGTCGTCCAATCCGCACTGGGCCCGCGTGGACGACTAAGGCCTAATCACCCTATACGGGTAGGCTCGTGCCCCTCGGTGGGGACGTTTAATGAGCTGATGATGATGATGATGACTTTTCGACAATAATCGATCTGTCATTGACAGGTTTGTAACTAACCATGATCAGCATACTGGAAGATTAAACCTATGGTCTAATACCACTCATTTATATCAGATCATTCACATACAAGAAAAGTTAATACATTGATTAAAAAACTGACACTCGATTCACACTAACCGATAAACACGGCACAAATATATTATTCCGACTACAATGTAGTACATTCGCGTACAAAAACGGATCGTTCGGGCCAATACTTAATACTGCCTGACCAATCAATTCATTGTTCCCTATATAACCCACTCGCGTGACACAAGTACACCACAATTTAATGAACAGTTTAATTTTGAAATCACTACGCAGCGGTCGCGTGGTGGCGCTGCGGTCACGACCTGACCTGCATTCGGTTTAAAACTGCACTGTTTTATTGGATAAAATTAGCACCATGGATGTTTACCAGTGCACAAATTGAATGTGCTAATTTGTTGGTTGGTACCTATATAGCTGAAATTCGAAGGTACAGTCAACAGCAAAAATGGATCAGATAAGTTCCTATTGAACTGTTCTTGAAAAGGAGACTCTGTGGGCTACTTTCATAACTAGTTATGCGAACGCCGCAATCGTACAAATGGGGTTAATGACACTTTACAGCTTTGCCTGGCATGGTCGATAGATACGTGTTCTACGAGATATTTCTATTAAAGGAACGGGCGCTTACTATGCGATAGGATACAACTCAACACTGGGGTACAATACAGCTCAAAAAGAGGACTAATCGTTTATTAATTTCCTTCTGGTACCCAATGGAACCTCGGCTGCTTACTAGTACGCTACTACTTTTAAGTGTCCACGTTTACTTAGAAATAGAAATTTGTTTCATAGCAAATTGTCAACGTGAAAAAACCTTCAAAGTAGCATCAAATCATGTTCACGCTGGAAAAAATACGTCCTTATGTATCCATCCATAAAAATGATTCGAAGTTGTCAGAATTCATTCCGATACGTTTTGTCGCAATTCACTTTGAATTTCCCCAACCCTGGCAATAACGTCTTGGCCGATAACGAATTCGTTGTGAAATATACCTTATTGTACACAACCAGAGTTTCTAATGGGGTAAGTGGCGTCGAACAGGGTTGCTCTGATTCTGATATATTGCATCATCAACGGTACCAAAGTCATTATTCTCAACGAAGTTAACGAAAACATAGGAATCGAAGCAAGTATAATATAAGGTTTTGTAATTAAAATTTGGGTTTAGTCACCTGTGAATGTTCTGGCAAATATTTCACGATTCCTAAAAATCTGGACTGATATACATAGATCGACGTCATCTCAAAAATTTAAAAGATAAAAAAATTACAACAATGCTAATATTAAATGTTTAAATAGTTTACAAATTATCACACCGAGCTTTTATTTTGTCATAATTTCTTTAGTCCTCACATTTGTTTATATTGCTCTATTGAACTAAATTTGGAAGCAAAAAATGTAAGAAATTTAAAAGTAAAGAACCTAATCTAAATGTAGTCTTAATAAAGTTGAGTCCTAGCAACCCTAGAAGCAGATGTTCAAACACGGTAACCATCCAAGCATTCAATACTTGATGTGTCCGCTAGAGTGATCACGTTCTTATTGGAAAAATACAGGGAAATTGGGAACGAACTGTATAGATCGCCGTTTGCAAGCTTAAAGAGTGCACCGGGTTGTTTGCAAGCTTTTTGATAAATTCAACATGAACATGTTTTTGAAGTATATTTCTATGTCGCCGTCGTCATTAAGCAATATTATACTCATACAGATAACTATTTTAAAAATATTTGAAAAACATTTACTGATTTTGTTTATTTTCATCTTTGTTGTGTATTGGTAAGCTTTTTGATTCATGTTATGATATATGAGTATAAATAAACTCTAATAAAATTACCTCGTCTAGTCAGAAAGTAATTTTCATGTTAGAAATCAGGATATCATCATCAGCTCATTAAACGTCCCCACCGAGGGAAACGAGCCAACCCGTATAGGGTGATTAGGCTTCCACGCGGGCCCATTGCGGATTGGACGACTTCACACACAACCTTTGAATCTCTTCGCAGGCGTGCATGAAGGTTTCCACACGATGTTTTCCTTCACCGTAAGAGCGTCGGATAACGTACATATTTTTTCGAAAATTCGAAAACACATAGGTACGTGTCGGGATTTGAACCTCAGTCCTCCCGTTAGGAAGGCGACAGTCCACGCCATTGAGCCACCGACGCTCTCCGGAGAGCGTCGGTGAATAGAATCAGGATATGACTAAGAAATATTCTGAACAAAGCAGAACATTTACTTCTGGCAGTATTCCTAACTCCGTTTTATTGTTATTACTACCCTCATTGGATTTATTCAACAATGTATCGACCTTAAATCAACAGATATTTCAGAACTCTTCAATCATTATTTTTAATGGGACTACCTTTATTTTTGTAACCTATTTAACTAACGTACAGTTTGTTTAAGAAAGGAAAACAGACGAGAGCTCGCTACCAAAGCAGGTATTGTTTTTGGTTTGGGTAGAGGTTTTCCAACTGTTTTGCGGAGTTTCGGGAATCTTATTCAATGCTGCGGATCGTATGTGTTTAAATATTCATCTGTGTTGAAATGATTCATCCTCATGAAAAAATTACTTCTGTCTTGCCGCGTTGGACTATATGCGCGTTAGTATGTGTATGTTTACTTCGATGATTCATGTATCGAGAAGGTTTGGAACTGTCACCCGTCACTTCGGTCCTGCTCGCTTGCTTGTCTTATCTTTTCGTTTCTGAACTATCAAGAGCAGATGAGGTGGTCTTCCTTAATGAGGGTCTTATCATTTATTTCACAACTTTTAAAACTGTAAGCCATTCTGACTTTACACAATCTCTACACCTGTCTCAAATACTTCATCACACAATTTATTCGCTTCCATCCGAAATTCGCTAAAAATGCTAAACAACTCAATCAGTCTTCCCGATACAGCATTCAATTCTGCCACAATTACAAAACGCCCCGCTTGTTGCATTTGATTGGGCGGTGGCGCCCCCTAGACAGAATTGGACCATAAATCTAAATAACAAACATCGTTATTTTAAAAAGGTGAGAGGACAAACAAAAGTCCGCAATATTTCAAGCGGATTTTTTATTATAGCTCTGCAAACAAATAATAAATATAGAGCTCTAAAGTGCACACAAGAAATTGTGCTTTAACGTGTACGATGTTAGATTCAATATACGGTTATACCGTATTAGTGTGGACGGTCCAGTAGTTGTATATCGAACAGTTGTCGGCGTGATTTAGTAACGGTGGGGTGGATGAAAAATAGTCGGGTACAGGACACAAATCATCGGCGACGCCTATAGGCGTTTGACGGACGGCTGGTAATTTAGTGCCCGTCTATTGGCGTCCGTTCGGTGTATTGTCGATGTTAGATGGGCCGATAATTAGCGCGGGATTATTACTGTGGTTGGAACGTGAGAGGTATATATGATAGACGATTTTAGGTTAAGCACGCGAATTACTGAGTTACATTATATTTCATTTTGTGTTTATCAATTACTGAGACCGAACGCCCTGCAAAGGAACTACTAGGAAGAGAATCTCTACTTTCACATAATCAGCTCATTAAACGGCCCACCGAGGGCCATGAGGCAACCCGTAAAGGGTGTATCGGCCTTAGTCGACCCCGCGGGCCCAGTGCGGATTGGTCGACAACACTCACAACCTATGAATTTCTTCGTAGATTTTTTATTGTATTATTGTAATATATATATATCCTTTGCATCGTCGCTTGGGCTCTATCAGAACACCAGCGCTGCCGTGGCCAAGTTGATGAATCATTAGAAACTGTAAATGACACACGGCAGTATAAGCTTAGGCAGGCCATTTGACCACAAATAACGATTTATTTAATTTTTTTATTTGTGTTTATTTTGTTTCATTTGTCTTTTATTTGTGTTTAATCTTCCCTTTTTCTCGTGTTCATTACTTTGGTTTCTTTTCGTATAATTGTTTTGTTTTGTATTTATGGTGAAATAAATGTTTTTTCTTCCTTTCTTTCGTATGTGTGGGCAGATTTCCTCACGATGTTTTCCTTCACCGTACAAACATTGGATAAACGTAGTTATAATTTCAAAAAGATCAACAGTCCACCCCAATGAGCCACCGACGCTCCTCAAGTAAAGTTTATACAAGTATTATGAAGGACAAAGCATATAACTTATAGAATCAAAAAGTGAGATCCTGGGTCACATGTTATATCCACCTGAACATATATTTAAAAAATATATTTCATGGCTTTTCTATCGCCTTTTTAGGAACAATCAAAGTAGACTAAAAAAAAGATGATAGAAAACACCCTTAATTCAGTAGGATATGATATATATGCATTGTGCCATATTTTACCGTTGTTTTTCGACAAGATAGGTCGAAAAACAATCCATCAAATCTGTCTGAGATTCTTAAAAATACATCCATACCGTACACACCACACAAATATATTTCAAATGTTTTAAAAGAATTACGTCACACTTCTTGCTCATTTAAGATTCAACGCAAGAAATAGACGAAACTTAGAATTTAGAGCCAAGAGTGCCGCAGGGGAGTATACTAGGCCCCTCGCGCTCCAGCGACTTGTACACCTGAACACACATGGCTGAACTCGTATTTAGTTATATGCAAAACTATGCGTTGCGTTTCGGTTAGATGTATCATATTCTTACAATCTTCAGCTCTGGGAATACTATCTTGACTGTAACATTATACCAAAAATTCATTTTATAATTAGTATGACTGTATTTGTCGGTACTACATAGGATGTAGTATGCGAAATTTGTAGCTACATATTTATATGTAAATAGGTTTCAAATGTTAAAAATTAAATTGTATGAATAAAAATATACTGATATTTACGGTACACAAACATGATACAGTCTTTACATAAAACCCCTTAAAATCAGTTCACTGGTCAGGACTGTAGCCCAGAGACGGTATACACAGCGGGATTACATGACTTTTATAGATATAAGAAGCTAGAGTTCATTTAAAAAAAACAGAGTACTAACAAACTTTAATTAATAAATTTCCTAGGTCGGTAAGGCTGATATAGTCATATAAGAACAATTCCACGTTTACGCTGAACAATAATGCAAAGTATGAACATTCGAAGCTAAAAGAGAAACCTCTTAACTCCGGTTACATAATCGTAAATTTTAAACCTAACATCTTTGTGTAAAATTTAGCAAATACACTTTCCAATTTAAGTTGACTCATTTTCGTCGCATTAAGTAGATTAAGTGAGATTCATTATTTCTTAATGAATTCAAGCAGAGTTTCCAAAACAACTTACTGCTTCTGACCAATGATATTCTGTATATATAAAGGTAGATACGCCATCCGTGCCTCAAAAACGAACCGCCGAAGAGAGTACAGTTTGTACTCTTTTGTTTAGGTAAATGTGTTCGAAATTAGAAATATGTGTGCTGTCACTGCATTCGGAACACTTTTTTCGATTGTTTTGTGAGCGTATCACGAATCCATACTTTTTTACATCATTGCTTCTGACGCGAAAACAGAAAACAACATCGCAAGTAATAAAATATGGAAAACATAATATTATGAAGAATATATTATTTCTTATTGGACAAAATAATACAAACAATTTATTTATCTTAGAAACACCTGCACGTCAATAGCGAGTACCCAGCAAAATACTGTAATCTCTTTACCCGACCGTTACCATAGATCTCATAATAAGTAACAATAATCCACTCGCCATGAACATTATTAATCGACATAGAGATTACGCTGACGACCTCAACGTCCATCAATAGCTCCCTCTCGTTCACTCCCGGGTGTGTGCGAGGGAGAAAAGCAATAATATTTGCTAAGACGAATGATAATGGAATTCCATCAGAGCTCGGCTTGTGTGACGGTATGGTCGGCAAAATAGTTTGCACGGATTCTGTTACGGTATGCAGTCCGTATTGTTTCCGTGATATCAACATTCATTTGTGTGAAATACGATATCAACCAAAAAGATCGCGTATCGAGTAGGTTTAGTCAGATTTATGATCCTGGTGTTATAGTTTTTATACTATTTTACGGCCACTCAGGTGGTTTATATGCACCGACCGCCATATTGGTAGCTGGTACTGATAACATAACGTGCGCTCCGAAGTGCAGACTCATGTTTTTAGGTCTGGCTAAATATAAGTAGTTCTACAATGCAATGTTGAAGGTAATAAACCCTTTCACGAGTTAAAATTAAAGATTTAAAAAAAAAGATGTGTGGTCTTGCAAATTTTGTTCCAGTTACAACATATTTGTCATAAATTATTGTAAAGTTACGTGTACGTGAATAAGAAAATTCTGTAACTAATTATATAAAAAGTTTAAAAGAGTTACTACTAATTACTTGCCGGCCCTTCTCGAAGATCCTACATATTCTGAACCAGTGGCATGATCATATAAATATAATAATGACAATGAACACAGTATTTCAAGTTTGAGTTTATTGCCATGAGCCCGTCTCTTGACAAATGGATGGTCTCCTTTGCCAATAATTTCACTGCACTTCTAAATCTAACACTGTACAAAAAAAAACTTCACATTAGAGTACATTTGGATATCTTTTGTAATGGTGGGGCATAAATATGGACTTCTTAAGAAAATTTTCACATTATTACAATGGAAAATATGCAAGCTCAATCATTTTAATTATAAATTGGTCGAATCACACAAAACATTATACGTTTTACAAACAAATCAAAATGATAGTTTACGGTAGTTACTTTCGTCACAGTGTAGACGAAAGTATGTCAATGAGTGTCTATTTAATCAGTGAAAATGTCTTCTTGCATAAGCCTATCTTTTACTTTAACGCAGAAATTCTTACTTAAAGCACTACAATGTAGAACATCTTTAGTCCATCAAATACTTTTGTCTGCTCCCGATGCTTTTATGTCGCGGAAACTATATCTTCTGGCGGTACAAGCTATTTATCATGGAAGGCAGCCGATGACAAGACGAGGTCAATCGGCATTCCATCATTCACCGAAGATCATAAATAACAACAGCCCGTGACGTCACGGCTGTCTGTCGGAAAGACAGCCTCTGTTAAGGGATCATTACTGCATTGACAAGTAAATTCCCGAAAAGCCATAGGGCGCGTTAACTCTGTTTTTAAGAAAACATTTTTTATGCATTTGTTTAGCTATTCTTTTCAAATTTAAGTTGGATATTTTTATATTTTTTAATTTTATTCATATCTTTTTGGTGAAGATTTTTTAATAAAATTTTAGAGAGATCATGGAAATCTCATAAACAAGTCCGCTAATCAAAATAAGCCAGTTAAGGTTTTCTATTGCTGTCAATAAAATAGAGGTATACCTCGGAGTCAAAAATAGCTGATTCGTCCAATCGCCATTTTCTTTATTTGTCGAAGAAAACAAATTCTTCGCATTCAGTTATTTACTACCCTTATCCCCTGCGAAGCTTTCAACAAAACGTAGAACTAGTAAATTGCCTACTATCAATGAAGTTCAGTGGAGCTATTAGTCTTTCTTTTGGACTAAATAAACTCAGCCATTTTTTAAGACAGCGCCATCTGGCTCTAAACTAAGCAACTACACAGGTATTGTACTTTTACTTTAAATCCATGACAGTCAACTGGTTCACTTTGGGTTTCTTCACCGACTGGTAGTGATGGATCCTCGTTTGACAGGCAGTTTTTAGATAGGTTTGCCTATAAAAGGTTCAGTATAATGAGGGACAGCTTCTAACTATTTTGTGGTGAATGTTTTGATCCTTAACCGGTGAGAAGAGTGGGAGTGGAAACAGTTGTATTATAATCTGCTGTCATCACACGTCTTACTGTATTACACACATTTACAAAGGTCCATAAATACACACTAGCGCAACTATCTGACTTGTACCTATAATAAAAAAATCTGGGAACTCTGTTCTCGCAAATGTTTGTGGCTGAATAGATTCGTGATATGTTCACAAAACAACTGAAAAAAGTGTTCCGAATGCAGCGACAGCACACATATATTTCGAATGAGCGTACATTTACCTAAACAAAGAGCCTACAACTATATTCTCTTTGGCGGTTCGTTTTTGACGCAAAGTGGCGTATCTACCTTTATACAGAATATCATTGACTGATAGTATCACTTACTATCAGGTCAACTGTATGCTCGTTTGCTTGCCGTTGTATAAAAATAAATTCCACATATTGCATACCTTTATCTGCTTTTTTTCACGTGTCCGTGACTTTGCTGTCACTTTGGTATACTTGCCACATTAAGTAACATACGTTACCACATTGATAATAGCGACAGACCAAATCAGTCGTGACTTTGAATAAATTGTTTGTCGCTCGCGTGTTTCAGTGCCCAGCAATCACTTCCCAAGACAAATAGCGCCGGTGGCACGCAAGTCAGTTTAAATGCTATCTTTATTGGTCCAAATTACTACTGAAGCTTTAAAATGTTTACTGCTTAACATTTCCCCTGTAATGGCAAATACTCTTATTCTGAAACATTATTCTAAGTATTATTGATGACTCATTTGGTGTTGCGGTTGAGACATCGACTGCAACACCAAGGGTTCCGGATTCGATCCCCGGGCAGTAAAAACATTTGTGTGCATGAACATGTCTGTTTGTAATGGTCTGGGTGATTTCTATGTATAATATGTATTTATATATATTTACAAAAAAAATATATAAGTATGTTTATTTGTTTATATGTATATATAATGTTTAGTTTTTACTAACATTGTTAGTAATTTTTACTAACATTCAGGGTATTGATTTCTCTGCATTCGTGGTTGAGTTGGGTTTTAGTGACCATGCGGGTGTAACGATACAATTACGTATAGGTGAGCATAACTCAAAAAAACCAACCACTTGGTTCAGTTATAAAAGATCATATAATGCTAAAAATATAAAAGCTTTTAAAGAAAATCTAGATAAAATGAATTGGACTGAAATATTGGGTTATAATAGAGATATAAATAAAAACTACACAAAATTCCACGAAATATTAATCGAATTACATAATGCATGTTTTCCAAAGCGTAAAATTAAATTAAAAACAAATTTGAAGAAAAATTGGCTTACACTTGGCTTAAAAACTTCATGTCGTAATAAAAGACTTTTAAAAATAATAACACAAAAATATAAAAATAGTACTCTATTAGATTATTACAAAAGGTATGAAAAACTCCTGAAAAGATTAATTATATATACAAAAAAGTTAAATAACAAAAATAGAATGCAGAAATCAGCAAACACTATTAAAACGATGTGGCAAATAATAAATGAAAATACAAACAAACGAAAAAGATCACAAAAATGTAATATACAGTTAAAGGTAAATAATGAAACAATCACTGAACCTGACAAAATCTGCGGTCTATTTAACAAGTATTTTGCATCGATGGGTAACTTAAATAACAAGCACAATTGTACATATCCAGCTCCTATAAAAAGTCATACCACAAATTCAATGTACCTTAGTCCTGTAAGCTATAAAGAAATTCATAAATGTATTAAAAACCTAAAAATAAAAATAGCTGCGGTATAGATGAGTTACCACCGTCATTAATAAAAAAATGTGCAGATGAATTAGCTCAGCCGCTAACATTATTAATAAATATGTCTTTTGACGAGGGTAAATTTCCTGATGAACTAAAAAAGACTTTGATAAAACCAGTTTTTAAAAAAGGCGATAAGCATAACTTAAATAACTATCGGCCCATTGCCCTCTTGCCCACAGTTTCAAAAATCTTCGAAAAAGTAATGTGCGAGCGTATTTATAATTATTGCGAAAAATATGCTATTTTTGATAATGGACAAAATGGTTTTAGAAAGAAACGTTCTACAGTTTTGGCAGTTTATAAATTTATGCAAGAAGTATATAACAACATAAACAATAAATTATATGCGGTCGGTATTTTATTGGATATGTCGAAAGCTTATGATCGAGTTAGACACGATATATTACTGGATAAACTATATAATATAGGGATTCGTGGTCAAAGTCATAAATGGATTGCCTCTTATCTCAAAGATAGAGAGCAGTTTGTTGAAATTGAGTACTATGACAAAAAAACATCGCAAATTAGAAATATAAGGTCGGATGGTAAAATTGTGAACGCATCAATACCACAAGGAAGTGTAATTGGGTGCCTTCTCTTTTTAATTTACATCAATGATTTACCAAAAGTAATAAATGATCATTGTGTTTTATTTGCAGATGACAAATAAAACACAATGACGTTTCGGTACTTACTTCATGTCAAAATAACATTCAATTACAAGAAAAAATCAAATTAATACTAGAGAAAATTACTAATTGGTTGGATAATCATAATTTGGAAATTAATGTTAATAAAACCAAACTAATGACTTTCCATCCCTTCCAAAAGGAACCATTAAATATTGACTTAACTTATTGCGGGATAGCTATGGCATCAGTAAATGAACATTCTTTACTTGGACTAACTATAGACACCAATATGACATGGAAACCTCATATAAATAATTTAAATTTAAAATTATCTAGATTTTCATATGGCCTTAGGGAAATAAAGAAATGTACTGATGAAAAAACAGCTATAACAGCTTACTACGCATATGCACATGCATGGCTAAACTATGGAATCATTTTATGGGGGAATAGTACAGATGCGCAGACTCTACTTATACAACAAAAAAAGCTTCTGCGTATCGTTGCAAACATACCACAGATAGACAGTTGTAAGCCTATTTTTCAAAGTAGAAGAATTCTAACCATTCCATGTATGTACATTTTGGAAATGTGTAAGTTTGTTAAAAAATATCCGGAATATTTTACTAATAGACAGGACCTTCCATCAAGGTACATATTACGTCATAAAACAAACACTAGACTAATGCTGCCAAATTCAAAATTATCATTACACTCAAAGAGTCCATCTGTTATGGGAGTAAAGATATATAATAAACTGCCAACTGCGCTAAAAGAACTAACAAATGAAAATGTATTTTGCAAACAATTAAAAGAATTCCTTATATCGAAATGTTACTATACTGTACAGGAATATTTAAATGACAAGATATACTAAAGATTACAATAATATTATAACAGTAAATACTATTCCAAGAAATACATATGATTATAATAATCAAATTGATTTACAGAATGAAAATCAAGTGTACATGAAATTTAACTATAATTAAAAACAAAATAATTTATATTAAGATACACTAACATTAAATAACACTGACATTGACATTAAAATTAAATTGATAAAACTAGTAGTATAGTATTAAATACATAGTAAGATTATAGATATATACATAGAGTGTTAAATGCCCTCCTCTCTCCTAAGTTGCTGTGCCCGACAGGGTCCATAATGTACCTATATAACAAATTGTCACCTTCTAAACATTGTGGAAAAGCAATAAACGATTGATTGATTGATTGATTCCCATAATACAGGCTTCAAGCTTAACTTGGGGCTAGATGGCGTTGTGTGAATGTTAGTGGATATTTATTTATTATGAATGATTTTTTTCCCAAACTTTTATATTATTTATCTAAGCATGTATGTCTACGGAAGTTGCACCTCCAAAGTCTCAACTATTAATTACAACTATAAGATATTGAAATCAAATTCCACGGAGATAATTTAGCGCAGGGCCGAGGTGGAAATTCTATGCGAGCGCCGATCTCAAGGTTCGACAATGTGAGCCCTCACTAATTGGACGCATCGTGGCTGAACCGGCTCTAATTCACAAACTGTGGGCACTGACCTGTGGGGTTGTGCAAACTTGGCTTATTCCATTATAATCAACGGCGTAACTTGGTCTCAGGCACAATCAATGCCTGTCAACTCAATACCTGTAACGTTGGGAACAATTACATACATTTTAGAGTGAATTATCATAGGGATTTAATAGTTTTATGTACCCATAGTAATACCATTGCAATTAATATCGGCTCAAAGGTAAATTGAATGTTTTTTTTAGTTTTATAATGAAATAGGTTATTTTAGGAAGATCTGTCGCATATTTTTGTGTGTTTAAGAAGTGAAGTTGAAGGAAAGTTACTTGGTAAACTTATGTTTGCATTATGATTAGATTCGAATTGAATTTCTATATTACAAAAGTATTAAGTAAATATAATAAGGATTTTTTAAAATTTGCTACTAAGCAAGTCGTTTGTTGACATCTAGTGGCGTCTGCGGCTAAAAAGTTAGAGTATGTTACTCTTATTATTTGCATGTAAAAATCTAAAATTTTTCATTTTAGGATACCCCATCCTAAAATGAAAAATTTAAAATATAACAGTTTGGCATCTTGCAGCCCAAAATGCTACTATTTCAAAAGTATACCTTCTATATCGGAAAGTGACTAAGAAGAATTCAGGCATCATCATCATCAGCTCATTAAACGTTAGCCCACCGAGGGGCACGAGCCTACTCGTATCGGGTTCATAAACCTTAGTCATCCACGCGGGCCCAGTGCGGATTGTTCGACTTTACGTACAACTTTCGTAGATGTGCACAGGTTTCCACACGATGTTTTCCTTCCCCGTAAGAGCGTCCGATAACGTACGTATAATTTCTTAAATTCTAAAACACATTGGTACGTGGCGGGATTTAACCTGCGACCTCCAGATCGGAAGGCATCAGTTCAGACCATTAAACCACCAATGGGGTAGCCTCCCTCAAAAGGTATATTTTTTTGGAATCTCTGGTTTCGCATTCATCTATTTCTGGTATCCATTGGTAACATTATCCTAGGAAAGCAATAGCCCGTTAACATAGTAAATTAGCTCATACAACGCTCATTGGTATCCCGATTAATTCACGAGCATGTTGTTGGATGGACGAAGTATGAGTGGAATTTCCCAGTTGGACCCCGGGGAGCCTTTTACAATGTATTCTGACGCTGTTCCAGCCACAACCGGCAGGCTTTAATGTTTTATGGAATGGCAAACATGGAATATACATTATGTTTAGTTTGATTATTAACGGACGTAATAAAAATAATGTGGGGCATTTACTAATTGAAATGCTGATAGAGGCAAAAACAAGTTGTATCAGAAGTAAGGAATTAGGTTAGTAGAAATAAGAAAAATAGCATATGATTTTTATAGTTGTAAAATACATTTAAGAAGAAACCTATTTTTTACATAATAATAAAATAAGACAATTTCTTGTAAGTAAAAGATTTAAAATTAGCGGTGTATAAGATTGTAAATTTTACTGATTATGTTTTAAAAAATATATACTACTACCTTGATCACACAAGTCAGAGTAATAAAGAAATGAGGAACTTAAAAACTTCAAGATCAAATTATCTACACTATGCTCTCAAACTGCAGAAAATTATTCTCAAGGTTACAGTAGCCTATTGCAGTCAATTATATAAAGTATCTTATTAAATGTTATATAATTCGATCCATAGAATTAGCAGCTACATTCTAGTTTCTAATAACTAACAGTATTATTCTCGACCAGAAGCCGGAAGAAAATTTCAATACTGCCATGTAAGATACACAGCACGCCATCTATCGGAAATTAGAACGCATCAAATCAAGCATGCTTTGCGGCCCACACAAGCGCGAGTCACGCGTTTGGATATCATCACGAACAGCCATTTTCTAAGACATTAGGCAGGGGGACAAAAGGGCGGTTTGTGTAATGAGGCCGGTGAATCTCGCTCCGTTAGCCCGCGTAATTGACGACATTAGTGAATGCGGCCCTTGGACTAGATGGACAATCCACGATTAGACGGGCATAAATCTAAATCAACAAAGGGCAATATTAAACTAGGTATCTGCCATCGTCATTAGTGACGTTTGGATTTAAAATCAAACGGACTATGTAGTGTTTTTGACTGTACACCTTATTATCAATATTCATAATCCCATAAAATTTAAATGTTCCATACATTGTCAAGAGCGTCGGTGGCTAATAGATGTGGATTGTTGCCTTCCAATCTGGATGGTGCAGGTTTAAATCTCGCCACGTACCAATGTCTTTTCTAATTTCCTAAACTATATGGACATTTATCCAACGTTCTTACGGTGAAGGAAATCATCGTAAAGAAACCTGTGAATGTTTTTGAAGAAATTCAAAGATTGTGCGTGAAGTCGCTCAACCCGCACATGGTCCACGTGGACGCCTCAGGCCTATACTCCCTATCCGAGTAGGCTCGTTCCCCTCAGTGGTGACGTATAATGAGCTGATGATGATGACTACATTGGCATTAAGACTAACTACTGAGTTTCTAGCTGAGGTCATTCTGGGGTAACTCTTCGTGGATGGTTCAAACTAGTTATTTACTTCTCTTTTTATTTGAAGATTCTTGTGAAGACTTATAATTGTGTAAAGAAATCTTGGAGTTCTTGAGTATGAATTTTATATTAATCTCTTACAGAAATTAATATAACAGAATACGAGAAAATTTTGTATGTGAACGTACTAATATTTTACCATATATAAAAGTTCAACAGTCTTGATAGAAGCATAAAATAAATCCTTTACGAGCTGAAACGATGTTCTTATCAATTTTGGAGCTTTTCCTTTTATTTTGAAGACGATTTTCCGAGAGTAAAACGGAATAAACGGCAAGTGAAACTTTAAGGAGCTCACCGTGAAACGTATCAGTTATCCTACAAGCATGATATTTCGAACAACAAATATTTTCCATGGCAAATCGCCAGTAGATTAGTTCCGAAGTAAACAATACTCGGCGGCGTTGAATTACCTTCACTGTAAGACGAGTCGAGCAAGCTCCTCAACCTTACGGAACCTCATTAGGGTTCCTTATTTGTAATATATAAATTGACATTTTTTCCCAATTTTTAGGTTTAAAGAAGCTTATTCTGAAAAACATTTACGGTATATTTTTAGATTAAAACTCACACTTAGTTCCCAAATCTGTTGTTCCTGGTAACTATCTTAGGATGGTAGTCGTTAACACCTTCCAATTCTTATTGGCTGAATAAGATACTATGACGTATAAAACTATAGCAAGCTTGTAGTGGAAGTTATGGGCTGAATATAGTTATGATGACAAAGTTGCTTTGGTTCCTTAATTCACCAATGCGATTCATCTGGTGATGACACCAATTAATCGTCAACCCCCGTCGGATAGGCGCCACTATAACCAAGTTTTAAACCCAGCTTCAAGAATCCGTAGACATTACTCGAAAACTTTCACGTCCCATTGGTCATTGGATCTTTACACCATGTGCCCTGCCCACTGAATCTTCGATTGGGCATCTGGTGTCACATGTTGTTTAAGGATGAATAATACAGCGGCTATAAGTATGATCCTCAGTGCCACACAGGCTGAGTCTCTCCGTCTTTTTTTTACAGTTACAGGTTCGCGTTTGACGCCGCCTTGCCCGATGTTAAGCACGGACGGAAAGTCAAAGTTGCATTAATAGTCTTTAGTGAATCCGGTAAGGGCCTTCGTGGTTGGTCACACATCGATCCCCCTATATCCACGTTGTGAGGGAACGCATTCAAACACAAAAACATAAAACACTGGTTGATCAGACAAATTTAGTACTTTTTTAAGAAATCTGTAATGTCTGTAAACATTATACCTATATTGGACGACCCATCTGGTGTAATGGTTGACACATCGACTATTACACTAAGGGTTCTGGGTTCAATCCCCGGGCATTACAAACATTCGTGTGAATGAACATGTCTGTTTGTGGTGATCTGGGTGTTTTCTATGTATAATATGTATTTATTTACAAAAAAATATATAGTAAGTATGTTTATTCATTGTTTAGTACGCATAATACAGGCTTATGCTTAGTTTGGGGCTATATGGCGCTGTGTGAATATTAGTGGATATTTATTTATATTATCAAAACGTCAAGTTCACTTTTGTATTCAGCAATCTCAGAAACGCGGTGCGCATATACAGCACTTATTGAATCTATGAAACAAGCATAGGTAAAAGGTTCTAAACTGCAGCTACTGAGCAATCTCGATACAGAACCCTTTGCGGCGGATCCCGATTTACACTCGACCGGTTTTTCCAATACTTTCGATATTGGAAATCTGCGGGGCAGATTGAAATGCAGACATCCAATGCATTAGCGACGAGATAATGAAAACCTTATCGGGAAGATTATTAAGAGCTGGAGTCTTATTTTTTGTTGTGGATGCCTTTTGCTTGGCCCGAGTATTGGGTATCAGTATTTCTTGTACCTCGGAATATTTAATCCATGAGTTGTCTCTTGATATGACTGCCACTTAAATGTATGGTGATTGTTATTAATAATAATAATATTTATTCAGACAACATAGATCCAACAGATACAAGTACAAATGTGTTAGTAACAATTTTCCTTATAAAATATGTTAGTAACACACAGTTGATTGAAATAATAATAATAAATAAAATTTAAAATAAAAAAAAACGCAAATATAAATAAAATTTAATTACAATAGCATTATCACTGCTGCACAATTCCATGGGATATTGCGCAGCAGTGATTTATGTACATGGAATCCAACCTCCCGGCGATCAAGTCCAGGAGACTGTTTGAACTGCCCCGCACCCTGCGCATCTGGGACGCACATCTCTTCCGCATTGTTGTGTAAAAACAATCGACTCTGAAGTCCGCAAACATCCCTGATGCGCTACAATATCGAGGCAGGCCCATCAAAATTCTAAAAGCATTATTATATTGTAGCATGGTGTGACCTACGAGACTTAGCACAGACTACACGTATAAAAGAAGTACAGAATGCTCTAAAAAGGGTTATCTTAACTTTAGGTGAACAACGAGCAAATCTACGAACCAAATCGCTAGCATAGACAAGGCCCTGCGTTCTCTTTCCATATCAGCATCGTCCTTGAGGTCAGGTTATTGAATGAAACTTATGGACGTTGAAGAAATAAAACATCTTCTTGATTTTTTTGACGACCCATTTGGTGTTGCGGTTGAGAGGTCGGCCGCAACACCAAGGGTTCCGGGTTCGATCCCCGGGCAGTACAAACATTTGTGTGTGTGAACATGTCTGTTTGTAATGGTCTGGGTGTTTTCTATGTATAATATTTATGTATTTACAAAAAAAAAAAGTATATCCGTTGTTTAGTACCCATAATACAGGCTTAACGCTTAACTTGGGACTAGATGGCGCTGTGTGAATGTCAGTGGATATTTATTTATTTATTATTTATTTATTCTTGATGAACATATAATATTTTTATGGTACCCTCATCAATACTACTAATAAGACCTTTCTGGAAGGACTTGGTTTTCTAGATAAAAAGAACCTTTTAGAATGTACAATCTATCACATTTCTGTTACCTCTGGTATTGCAAATGTGGTGATAACACACGGTAAGCAGTCTGTCCCATATTTAATAAGCTGAAAAATAACAATACCGACGTGAGCGTACACTCAAAAAGCCAGCAACGCATTTGTGGGACCTCTAGTCTTGCGAATGTTAATGGGCAGCGGTGTCATTTTAACAAACTTCACAGGTAATCCGTATGTTGCTTCCTGTTCATTAGAAAAAAAACTTCACGTGCTCATAAGGCACAAACAGCAATATTCATCAACATTTTTATACTTTTTTTTCAGTATCAGTGATTTGTTACGTTATCGTTTACTAAAATTAAAACAAACCAGTTAATAATATCTCTACATCATTTTTAATACTCGTATTTTAAAATATTCTAAATTTTTCATAACAAAACCTTATTAAAATGGACTCGTTTTTAACAGCCCGTAACAGTTTATTCCTGTATTGCAATCGCTAATTTATGATGCAAGAAACAAACATAAAGTCACAGTATCGACATCATTTCTATGACTTAAAAGCGTTTCTAAACCATACAACTCAATTTATAATCCAGCAAAGTGGACTTTAAGGTATATGGAACAGTTAATAATTCATCCCGCCCGTCCTTTTCGAGTCTCACTCGCCGACGGCTCACTTTATATGAAATCTTAGATGAAATACGTCCTAGAGTGCACTGCATGAACCGGCTACTTCGGCTTTCTCACTTAATCTTTCATCATTATTCCTGTTGAATGTTAAGTGGGGCGAGATTGATACTGATCCTTTGTAGTAGCTTCAATATATGGGCGAGTTTATTCATAGGATAATGACTTTAAGAACTTACTAGTATCGGAATAATTCAATGAACTTTTTATATTTACATATAAAAAGTTCTATATTCGTATATTCTATCCAGGATATTCTCAGCAGGCCAGAACCACTGAAATGCTTTTTTTTCCAATTTTTAAAATTCATATTTGTTGTAGTTAAATAATTGAACTGTTTTACACAATATGTTTTTTTTTACGTTCATTAGTGCTGTTTGTAAGCCTAAATTAATAAATGGATTTTGACTTTGGCTTTGACTTTGGTTCCTCAATTTATAAAAATATTAATTGTGACAATCACGTCTTTGTTAACATGAATTTGCAAATAATGGTTCAAAAGTATATGGAAGACATTGTTAAGGGTTATAAGCTCCTTTTAAACCTGAGGTTATGGCGCTGTGCGAATGCCTGTAGATATACATACGTCAAAGATTTTGTGAATCTAACACTTAGATGAATAAAAAACGAACTAGACGTACAAACACGAAGAAATATCAAACAAAAAACGTCAGAGCCGCTTGACACATACGTTGACTTATTGTCATATTTATAACATAAAATTATTAATTAAAATATTGACTTTAATGCGTCATTAAAAGGGTACAATATCAAAAGCACGAGCATACTAATATGTCACTATGACATATAGCGAGCGACGTGATTATGAATGAAAACTCTGCCCAACAGACGCGATGGGCAGAATTTTGCCGCGGACACATTTTGAGTAAGATTACGCATTTAGTCAGTTTATCTAAAATCTAACAGCATTTATTTGTTTATTTAACATATCAGCAGTTCTGATCGCTACATTATGCTGTAGGAGATAGCAAAGTGGTTATTTTTTTATGAATTAGAGAATAAATGAGCAGACGGCTCATCTACTGGTATCTACAGACATCGCCGCCTATGAACACTAGCAATATCAAAGTGCCCTGAAATTATTTTTTCTTAGAAATACAATGATTATGTAATGTGAAAACTGATTATTTATTATAACAATATTGTCATGTCATATACTGTTAAGTTTTTTTAAGTAATTAGTCTATTCTCGGGTAACAAATAAAAAAATAATTCTTAAAAACAAAATGACCCTCATTTTCTCTGGAGCTTGTTTCTTAAAAAATAAAACAACATATAAATAAACACATTTCCCCTGTAAATTAAATGAATTCCTTTTTGTCTTTTCCTTGGTAACTCAACACTATGACGTCTGCGTATTGGATTACAATGGAATACAGCAAATATTATTTAACTGAATCTAGTAATACATTTTTCTCTAAAAAGTCATTCCAATTAGGCGTTAACTGCTACCAGAGATCATTTATGAGTGAAAACCTGAGGTGCTGAATAAATAAACACATTTGGCATGTAAATTAAATGAATTCCTTTTTGTCGTGATCCTTGGTAACACAACACTATGTAGTGTTGGATTACAATGAAAAACAGCAAATATTATTATATTGAAAATCATTATATGTAAATTTTTCTTCTAAAAAACCTTCCAATTTAGCGTCAACTCCTACCAGAGATTATTTATGAGTAAAACCCTGAGGCGCTTAACAGCTTTGCATCTTAATCCTGCCGTAAATAACCCGATTGGTTTAGTTACCAATATTAGTAGCGATATAGTCTATGTTAGTCCATAGACAATATCGCTAAAGAAACAACCATCGACAATGATTGCATGTCATAGTGCACAGACGTCGGTCGCCCGGTTGTGATTCATGTCATAGGCCATAGATGATTGAATCGCGTTTTTCTCGGGCGAGAGGAAAATAGAGGGGGAAAATAATTACGGCGAAGGGTCTGCCTCGATAGGAGGGGGTGTAATTAAGGTCGGTGGGGAGAGCTACAAAGCCAAGATCATTTTCCCTGAGGTGTGCTTTTGTTGGGACGCAACGCTAAGGAAAGGTATTCGATTTCGAACGCGTTTTTTTAACGGTTTCGGTGTTTTGGTGGCTGTTTTTTTCATATTTTGAAATTGTTTAAAGCAATGAAAGTGCCCAATATTACATTTCTTTGTTCTTCTTTTATTCTGCATAAAAGATTCAATTTAGTTTTGTGTTACGATTCTCTAAATCAATACACGCATTTAGCTTCTTCTTTCTTTCTATTAATGTATATTTACCATTTTCATTAAAATGTACCATAAAAGAGAACTTTAACTAAATAAACTTCACTATTGCGACACAATAACTATCCAATTAGCGCATTCTAAAATTTGCTGAATTTGGACTTTAATTTTCCGATTGTTCCAGAAGTTTCACCAAAGGTAAGGCAATGATGTTAAAAAAGTAAGGATTCGTGATATGCTCACAAAACAATCGAAAAAAGTGTTCCGAATGCAGTGACAGCACACTTATACATATTTCGAATTTCGAACACATTTACCTAAACAATAGAGTACAAACTGTACTCTCTTCGGCGGTTCGTTTTTGAGGCACGGATGGCGTATCTACCTTTATATATACAGAATAGCATTGAGGTAAGTCGTTTGAATATCGTCACTAAGCTCATTATTATAAGACGAAACGCTAACTCGTCAAGTGCCATGAGCAGTTGATCCATGAATCACGTCTCCGCTATGCCTGTGTCTCATTACCATGATTTAGCGAGATGGCGGCAACGGTGACGCCTCATAAATATCACTTGTGTTTTGATACTGCTGTTAAGTACTAGATACGTCACTAGCGTTAGCGAAATAAACCGTAGCCTGCTCTATTTATCTGAAAAAAAAAAGAGTGCAGTACAAAGTTCTTTTTTAAACAATATCGAACTGGCTGAAGGGATGATGAAGGATGAATTTTAAATTGAGAATAAATAACTTTATCATAGCATGATTATATCGCTTGTGGATTTCGTATTTCTTATGTTTACACATATTTCTTCTATTTTGATTCTATGCTCTAATTTTTTTTGGTTATTTAAGGAATAAATTATTAATAAAAATATCATTATAATGTTTAAACAATATAATAAATAAAAGATCATATTTTAATACAAAAGAGGAAATTATTGTAAATATCTACCATCTAAACAATTATAAATCCAACGCTGCCAGTATTTTCGGAACTTTGCCGAAAGGGACTTCTTATAATTATATTTTTTAGTTTTATTTTTTTTTATTTGTAAGTGTTTAGGGTGTAATATATTTTAGTTACCGAATAATGTAATTACTGCATTACATTATTCGGTAACTAAAAATAAAAATATATGTTCGTTATTTTCATCAATTATTATGGATACTAAATACCATATAAAAATTGATGTCCTTTTTATTTTATACATGAATCAAAATATAATCAGACATATTATTATAACAATAACAGAATCAGTTAAACGTCTACAAAAAAAGTTACCGCACAAGCACTCGACCACAAAGTCACCATTAATTGTTCATCAAAAACAATTTATAGGTCTACAAAAGCATTTACAAATTATATATAATAATAAGTAATGATATTCTGTACATATAAAGGTAGATACGCAACCCGTGCAAAAACGAATCAAAAACGAACCGCCAAAGAGAATACAGTTTGTAGGCTTTTGTTTAGGTAAATGTACGCTCATTTGAAGTATGTGTGCTGTCGCTGCATTCGGAACACTTTTTTCGATTGTTTTGTGAGCGTTTCACAAATCTATACTTTGACATCATTAATGTACACCAGAACTGTCGTACAGAAGTTCATGTAAATACCATATCATCATCAGCTCATTAAACGTCCCCACCGAGGGGCACGAGCCTACCCGTATGGGGTGATTAGGCCTTAGTCGTCCACGCGGGCCCAGTGCGGATTGGACGACTTCACACACAACCTTCGAATCTCTTCGCAGGCGTGCATGAAGGTTTCCTCACAATGTTTTCCTTTACGTAAGAGCGTCGGATAACGTACATATATTTTCGAAAATTCGAAAACACATTGGTACGTGCCGGGATTTGAACCTCAGCCCTTCCGGTAGGAAGGCGACAGTCCACACCATTGAGCCACGGACCATACCATATGGTTGCGTTAAACTAATAAAAAAAATAACCCACGCGGAAAAGTTAATATGATCGTTTTTCAATTTCAATATAAACCGAAGATAACTTATACAATCACAAAAACGCCCCCAGCGTCCAAACATCATATCAATCCAATCGCAAATCGAGTTTGGAAACGATTTCCAAATCAAATGCTAATAAAAACGTTTCGAGTGCAAAAGTGGATTTGGGTACAAATAATAACACATACTGGACCCTTCTAATCTTGCTGACTTTAATTAAGGTGTTAAAATTTACCAATAACACGAGCGCACTTAGGCTTGTTTTGTTTATGTTATATAAGAAAATAAGAAATAATCAATATCGAGCGTCGGTGGCTCAATGGTGTGGACTGTCGCCTTCCTACCGGGAGGGCTGAGGTTTAAATCCCGACACGTACCAATGTGTTTTCGAATTTTCGAAAAATATATGTACGTTATCCGACGCTCTTACGTAAAGGAAAACATCGTGAGTAAACCTTCATGCACGCCTGCGAAGAGATTCGAAGTTTGTGTGTGCAGTCGTCCAATCCGCACTGGGCCCGCGTGGACGACTAAGGCATAATCACCCTATACGGGCAGGCTCGTGCCCCTCAGTGGGGATGTTTAATGAGCTGATGATGATGAATTAATATCAACAGACGTCGTCATCGAGCCCGAATTTAAGCAAGAAGCAATAATGTGTGCCAGACCATAATTTATATCTAAACATTGTCCAATGTTGTTTTAGGTTACTTATGGTGTACATTTTGAAATAAATATATGCTTAAAAGCTTTTTTGTAAATACATGAACGCACGCAAATGGTTATACTGCACGGGGCTTGAACCTGGAACTCGCGTAGTAACCGATATATACATTACATCATATCGGCCGTCAAATAAAATAGTATATATCCACAGAAATCCACAGAAAGCGAGGGACATCTAGCCTAAATTTGAACATACTATAAGCAATTATTAAGTCTTTGACCAGTGTGTGTTGCCAGTTATGACATACGGAAGCGAAACGCGGTCGCTTCCTGTGGGCCTCTTAAATAGGCTCAAGGTTTTTCAACGTGCTATGGAAAGTTTAAAAGGCTATGTTTGGTGTTACCCTACGCGATAAGATCCGGAACACGGATATCCGTAGGAGAACTAGAGTAACCGACATAGCCCACAAGATAAGCAAATTGAAGTGGCAGTGGGCAGGGCACATAGTGCGTAGAACCGATGGCCGATGGGGCGGAATGGTTCTCGAATGGCGTCCGCATAACGAAAACCGAAGCGTAGTCCGACCTCCAACCAGATGGACGGATAACCAGGTTAAGGTGGCGGGTAGCAGATGATGTCAACTGCAAGGGATCTCTCCGCGTGGAAATCATTAAGGGGGTCTGCTTTCAGCAGTGGACGTATTAGGTTGTAATGATGATGATGATGAAGCGATTATGCCCAGTTTCGTAAGAACAATGTATACTCAAACACCTACTGTCTGAAAATAAAGATGGTCCTGTGCTTCGGAAGACATCTTAAAAGCCTTTGGGCCCGTAGTAATTGTGAAACACCCACAATTCCGATTGGACCCGTATAAATAGAAATTTCCCGTAGTTTTGCTTTTGAAAACAGCCTGCATTGGGGCCGGAGCATCTCCCTTGGGCACGTCAAAGATAATTAACGAATACGAAAACCAATGAAGGTTACTCCTAAACTAGGTTATCGATGCAAATTTTAAAGCCTCCATTAATTAACAGAAACACGTATTGATTGTGAAAATAAAAATAATCTGGCATAGTTTGAACTGCGACATGTTGCCTGACGCTGGATTTAATTAAGGCGCAAACATGGCGGACATGAGCGGCAAACCAATTTGTTACGCAAAATGTTAGCGAGATTAGTATTGGGGACCGAGTACTTTTATATATTAATTTACTTACTACTTTAATTATTCAAATAATGACTTAATTCATTTGACGACGACGAATAAATATTAAGAATAAAAAAAAAATTTTTGAAACACAATGTTATCAAGCTCTCCTATAGTTAAATCTATCAAAAAATCAAAATCAAAATCAAAATTCTTTATTCAAATTAGGCTTACAAAAAGCACTTATGAACGTCAAAAAATATACAAAAATATAATAAAAAACAATTAAAAATACTAAACTAAAAATATGAATTTTGATGCTTTGAAAAAAAAAGCGCTTCAGTGGATTGGCCTGTTGAGAAAGAAGCACCAAGAAAACTCAACAGTGTAGCCTTTTTTAAAACAATTACTTAATTGTAACAATATATCATAAACACTGAAATAGCTGAGCAATTTAAGACCAAGGATTTTTATCACATAAATATTCGTCAATAGTGTAGTACCCTTTTTTAGAAAGGTGGTTTTTTATTCTAGCTTTAAACATGTGTAAAGGTAACTCGACAATATTTTGCGGTACCTTATTGAAAAACTTTATACATCTTCCTATAAAATATTTACCTACTTTATGTAGTCTCAAGTCTGGAACAGCAAGTTTGTTTCTATTCCTAGTATTAAAATTGTGTGAGTCACAATTTTTTTAAAGGTATGATAGTATTTACGCACGTAAATTAAATTTTCATAAATATATTGTGATGCTACAGTCATTATATTTATTTCTTTAAAAAGTTCCTTAAGAGAGTCACGGGTCTAAGGTTGTAGATAAAACGAATAGCTCTTTTTTGTAGTACAAATATTGTATTAATGTCGGCAGCTGAACCCCACAACAGTAGACCATATGAAAATAACTGAAATAAACCAATCTTGCTGTTTCTACATCTGTCAAAAGCCTTATCTTCCTAACAGCATAAGCTGCCGAGCTAAGTCTACCAGCCAGTGATTCAATGTGAGGCCCCCATTGTAACTTGAATCTAAAGTTATACCAAGAATGCAGTGGAGTTTACAAGTTCCACTTATCATTATTCAGAGTTATGTTGGTCTCGACCTGCCTTACATTGGGCATAGTAAGAATTTTATACATTTCTACTTTATATATGCCTGTGTCGCCCAATCACAGAATTTGATTTGAAATTATTTACTTTAATTGATTTTGTTAAGAATATACAATCATAGGTACTTTTGATAACATTAAATAAGTTTTCATATAAACTTGTCTATATTTGATACATTATAATGCAATTGAGAAATTTTTTGGTCAACAAGAGCCTTGTATCTATTAATTCGGTTCTTATTTACTGGCCTATAAACAATATCTATATTTTTAGAGACATGACAGTGCTCAAATTGTGCCCACTGTCCACTATGGTCTGATTGTAAGCAATTAATTATTGCTTTTTGAAGTATAATATTTTCACAAAAATGTTATCTAAGCAGGTAGCTGTAGTAGGAGTAGCTCTTGTAGGCTCAGCGAATTGATAGGTTAAATTAAAAGACTTAAACAAATTAATAAACTGGACAGAGTTATGCGACGATTCTAAAATATTTATGTTGAAATCTCCACATACAATTACCTTCTTGGTTGATTTACAAACCTTTTTTAGAACTTCCTCCATAGTGGTCTCAAATAAGTTATAATCAGAAGATGGAGGTCTATATACACAAACTATAATAAACTGCTCAAGCTCTATACAGGAAAGTTCAATAGTTCGCTCAATAGAGTGTTCAACAATATCTTTGCGTTCTTTATATTTTAAATTATCTTGTAATAGTATAAGTGATCCACCTCTAATAGCAGACACTCTCATAAACAAACTACCAACTTTATAATCTATATTAATATAACAATTATGTTGCCTTATCCAGTGTTCAGTAAGACATAATACATGTACATTTTTATGTTCTAAGAATAACCCTACTTCTAGGTCTTTGCCAGAGAATCCTTGTATGTTCTGATGAACTACATTTAAATAATTGCTAATTGGCTTCTCTGTTGTCAAATGCATAGTCTTAGATATGCAAGAGTTTGCCTCTATTGTCTTATTATCTAATTTAAATGATTTGGAACAAATTCCAAAGTCCTTAAAGTATTTTTATTCTGCTCAAAAAAAGCAGGCTGTATAGCCATATTATTGGCTAAATATTTAAAATAATAAGATAGCGAGTTTGCTATTTGTCCCTTAAAATAATTAGAAAGATAATAATTATCTTTTGTCACTAAACAATTAAAATTATTAAATTTATTATTGGTAAAAACTATTGAATCCAATGTCAAATTTAGTTTAAATCTAATATTATTTTCTTCCTGCGGCACATTCTTACTGTATGGTAATGTGAACAAAATAATTTTACTAACATTCAATAAACACAAAGAATTATAAAATTTTATCAGGTCCTTTTTGTTCATATCACCACGGTTGCCCAAATATGATTAATATTGTATTACTATCAAATGAATAATTCAAAATTTTTTTTATCAATTCAGAGTAAGGCACTCCTGGTGAACAATGATTAAGCACTCGCTGTCCCAAACAAGTACTCAAAATTTGGCCCATATGTTTTCCTATACCATCGCTAAACATAACTATATTACTATCACTTTGTTTACATAATTTACTATCAAAAGACCTATCAGGATTGTTGGATGTCAATGGGGAGGGACCGACACTGGTACCATAACCTGTCATTGAACCAGATGGACAGTCCGGAGAGTCAGTGACTGAGTCCGGGCTACCCATAAGCTGATTCATCGCAAGAATATGTTCAGCATATTCCTTCTTGTTCAAATTATACATATTTGTGATATGGTCTAATTGTTCTTTGAGACTATTGATTTCTGACTGAAACAAATTAATTTGAGTCTCATGCTTTAATAAATTATTATTTAACATTATGGAATACACATCTAATTCATCACCCAAACGTCTGCGCTCATTTATACATTTAACATTGCTATATGTTCGGTTTTGCCTCTTTATTAATTTCCTAGTTTTATTTATAAATCTATTTATCCTAACATATTTTCTATACTTGTTTTTGCTCCACTTCATTGAACCTTCTGCAACTGGTGAATTAATTGTGACATCATTGGTCAAGTCAATAACAGTTGATGAGGTACTAAGTGGAGCAGAAACTAGGCTGGGTGCACATACAACTAACTCATTAAACAAACTTTGGTTCTGGGCCGCTACAGTGTCAATCTTCTCTGTCTCCATGTTGGATATGTGGTGATGGGCCTCCTGTAGCTCCTGTTCCAACATGGAAATGCGCTTCAGTCCATGCACATATTCATCGCTGCACTGGCCAAACCCATCTACCAATTCTTGAAGTCTGTTCCGTTCTGAATCTACTAATAAGTACCTAGTATGCATCTCAGCCATTTCTTTTTTAACAAAGTATTCCTATTTAAGACATCCAACATCTCCTTTTCACTGTCATCTCTTTCCTCATACAATTGACTGACCAACGCCTTAGCAGTTTTTAGTTCATTTAAAGTCAGCTCCAACTCACGAGCTACGGCACCACGGGTCTGCATTTTGATTATTTAAATATCAAACTTCAAATAAAGATGTTGGTTAATCAATTTGGAGGTTGACTCAATGTTTATATTGAGATAACCTCTTCGCGCGTCTGACAGGCACTCAGATATCGATTTCTAGTTAGGTAGTCAATGCTTTTCATAAATATAATATATTTGCAGTATAATTTAAACTAATTACCTTTGAAAAACGATGACAATGATTCACAATAATTTGAAATTGAAAGTGACAGTTGCCGGTTACCTTTCAATTTCCAGATACTTGCACTAACACTGGTTTTAACCACTCAACTATGTTTGTTAACACTTATTTTCTATGTTTTTACTTGTTTAGCAATGATATTTAGGCCTTATTTACGTAATTAATATTAAATATTAAAATAAATATACGGGACAAGTTTAAATCACCTGTCACCAAGAGTGTTGCCACAGCAAAAAAAAAAAAAAAAAAAAGACACAATGGGAAATTCTTGTCACAATTGTGTTAAATATATTAGTAAAATTTAATGAAATAAGTATATGGAACAATGTTATACTAATTCCCTCCTTTCTTTTTCGTATTTATATTGCTTAGCGTACAAAGAACTTGTTGTCATCAATGTTTCTTACCAATATTTTTTTTTATATAATGCTCCATATAATGTGAAGAAGAAGAATACTAAATCTAAAAATTCTTGTTGAAAATTGTGTTCAGTATATTAGTTAAAAATGAAATAAGTATGTGTAACAATGTAACATTAATTCCCTCCTTTCTTTTTTGTATTTATATTGCTTAGCGTACAAAGAACTTGTTGTCATCAACTTAATGACTGTAAATCTAATTATGCCTTTTATCTTAAGCCCGTGTTTGATTAATACAAAACGTAATTTAGCCCTCTGACTACATTTAATCTGTCGTCACGTAAATCTCTCTGTGGTTTCTGTGCGTATCACATTATTTTTGTGCTATAAAACCCGTATGACCCAGTAGCGTTGGCATAGCAATGGAAAGATCGAGAAATATTATCCGATATCAATGGTACTTCCCTATTGTATCCATTATTATTTTTATTTTGGTTTTGAGGGCTATTCCGGCTTATACAGATTTGTAGTCACTTTGCCCTAAAAGATCTTATATGACTCGCTCCCCTTTTAGAATTCTTCTAAAATTAGGCACTTTTTAGGAAGTTCAGGACCCTGCCCATCTTTATAGATTTAATGTCACTTGGGCATAAATGATAGTTACCAGTTAATAAAGTATATTGTACACATAATATAAGATATACAATAAGTTTTTTTTTTAAGTTACAAGTGTACAGGACGGTCTGGTCGTTCACCAGATGGTAAGTGATACGCCAGACCATGACAGAGCGGCACTAAAGGAGACCAACAACTGACAGACAGTTATTATCCTCCATCAGTGCCGCAATGCGCCCGTCACCCGAGACAACAGATGTAAGTCACTTATACCCGTAATTTCACTAGCTACAGTGCCCTCATCCCGAAACACAAAATACATAACACTCCTGTTTCAGGGACATATCTGGCACTGCTGGTACCTACCTAGACGACTCAGTATCGAGTCTACCACCTAGTAAAATAAGGGTACAATATCGGCATTAATACTTGTGTCTTATTAATACAGATTAGCTACTAAAATGCTTTTATTAACTGCAATGTCTTTTAAAACGTGCGTTACCAGCCCACTACCGCTGACCGCTCAACAACTCAACTCGCTTCCACTGATCCGCTCAGTTTTGTCATTAAATTTATCTATTCACGAATTAAAAGTAAATCCCAGTTCACTCTAAACTTTTGCAATGTTATGATGCAACGCGAAAGTATATATATTACAATATTAAAAAACCCTCATCCCAAGTTGTAGATACTGTGTTATAAATGGTCTAAAAACAATAAAAAATAAAGGTACCACCCTTGCGCGCGATCTCGCCTTGCTGATAATCCGATCCATAGCCCCGGCCCTGCAACAAATATATAATAATAATAATAAATATCCACAGACATTCACACAGCGCCATCTAGTCCCAAGTTATGGGTACTAAACAACGGATAAATATACTTATATAAATTTTTTTTGTAAATACATACATGTTATACATAGAAAACACCCAGACCATTACAAACAGACATGTTCATGCACACAAAAGTTGTCCGGGGATCGAACCCGGAACCCTTGGTGTTGCAGCCGACGTCAACCGCTACACCAAATGGGTCGTCGGTCATATATAAACGTTTGAGATTGTACACCCAGTTAGTTCATTGTTAATATAAGCTCTTCTCTGCTTATCTGCTCCTTGTGCATCTTGCTAACAAGTGGCTCGGTATATTAAAATTAAAAACTATATTTGAAACTCCACAATAACCGTTCATAGACCAGACCCTGTACAGCAGAGACTTTATGGCTGTACATTAGCATATATAGTATACCAAAGTATAACCACTCATCAGCCTTTCAATCCCATTGTCATTAAATAAAATTACTAATTAAGAGCGTCGGTGGCTCAATGGTGTGGACTGTCGCCCTCCTACCGGGAGGGCTGAGGTTCAAATCCGGCACGTACCAATGTGTTTCGAATTTTCGAAAATATATGTACGATCCGACGCTCTTACGGTGAAGGCAAACATCGTGAGGAAACCTGCGCACGCCTGCGAAGAGATTCAATGTTGTGTGTGAATCGTCCAATCCGCACTGGGCCCGCGTGGACGACTAAGGCCTAATCACCCTATACGGGTAGGCTTGTGCCCCTCGGTGGGGACTTTAATGAGCTGATGGGTAATAAATACTAGCATTAAAATTGATTATAGTAGCATGTTTTTGTAAAAAATGACCCACCAAGAATAAAATAATGAAGTATGACCCACCGAGGAATCGTAGCTGAAATCTGATAAAAGAAAAAAACATCAATTTGTTGTAACAGACTAAAAAAGCTAATTAGAAATCAGCTCACAAGTGTTAAAATTGTAAAATCACCGTATTTTCCAGGGGTTCCCAAACTAAGCAAAGCTATATTTTGAAAAACTAATTTCCAATGGATTATATTGAATAGAGTTTTAATTAAATATATTGTTTTAGTTTGTGAGTGTATGTATGTATGTTCGTTCGTAATGAGTGACATTCCAATATCTGTGTAAATTCTTTTTGTACTTATGATTCATAACGAACTATTATGATTTATAACGAAATAATGTCATTTCATTTCATCATATTTATCTTGCCCTCACCCATTACTTGGTGTCGCTGTATTGAGTCTG
>PQWD01000737.1:59982-115554 GCA_019425675.1 Leucinodes orbonalis
TTTTTTTTTTTTGTTAATAATATAGTTTTTTTCATAAGTTTAGGAACACTTTTACATTTTTATACAATTTTCAGTCACATAACATACATAAACAGTTTAAGAAATCTTTACCTCCCGTGCTCGTCAATAAACGGTGTTACGGCAAGGTAATTGTCCCCATCCCATTCGAAATACAGGTCATTTTTGCGCTACTGACTCTGGTTAAGCTAATACAAAAGGCGTTAGGCTAATACAAAGAACGGTCAGTCATGAATATTAAATATTAACAATATCTTTGTTTTATTGCGAAGGTCTATAACTTTGATAAAATATAACCTCCTGCGGCAGTCGGGTAAAAAACAATAAATTTGTAACTTTATTTTTACATATGAACATTTATGCCAATATGCCTTCTTTTATTATTGGTTTGATTTAAGAAATATTTAAACTGCACTAAGTCGTAATATTTTATCACATCAGCTCTATTACGTTCCCACCGAGTACGAGGCCTAACCGTAAAGGGTGTGCCTTATCGTCCGCAGCCCAGTGTGATAAGTCGACTTCACGCACAACTTTGAATTTTTCGTAGGCGTGCGCAGGTTCCTCGCGATGTTCTCCTTCACCGTAAGAGCGTTAGATAACATACCTATAATTTGGAAAATTTGAAAAGACATTGGTATGTGGCGGGATTTGAACCTGCGCTTTCTAGGCCGGAAGGCACAATTGGTCAACACCAATGAGCCACCGACGCGCTATTAAGTATTTATTGTACAATAATTAATTCACTGTCCAATTAAATAGACAGCCTTGGTTAAGTCGCCAGAGCAGACTCTATCCCGTTCAGGTCAATTCACTTTCACATGTGGTACTTAACAATCAAACTGCAATTGATATCCCGGTACACTTTAAATGTTGTCTACTGGTGTCTACAATGAATGTCTACTTTTTTTTGGTGTAGACAATTAAAATCTACCATAAAACAATCACCATTGAGTACAAAATTGTACTATGTAGACAGAATAACATTCTACTAGCGCATAATTAATTTATCGGAATGAACCCTTTTTTAATTAAATATAAAATATAAATATAAATAAATATCCACTGACATTCACACAGCGCCATCTAGCCCCAAGTTAAGCGAAGAAGCCTGTGTTATGGGTACTAAACAAGGGTAAAATACTTATATACATGTTTTTTTTTTGTAAATACATACATATTATATATAGAAAACACCCAGACTATTCAAAACAGACATGTTCATGCACACAATGTTTGTACTGCCCGAGGATCGAACCCGGAACAAATGGGTCGTCAATGTTTTTTTTAATTATCAATGAGTTTACGTTTGGCCTCAGTCTCGCCTGATAGAAGCGATGACGAGGCCTATGATGGTACACGTTTACCCAGAAAATGCCTATTCATTCTGGCCTTGAATACACCGAGGTTATAGGCCTCTGGAAACACAGAAGCAGGAAGAGCGTTCCACCCCTTACGCATCTTTTAAAACAGTTTGCAATTACATTACTTGCCTTTTCTGGTACGAAATGCTAACGTATCATTATAGTTAGTTAGACGACCCATTTGGTGTAATGGTTGAGACGTCGGCTACTACACCAAGGGTTCCGGGTTCGATCCCCGGGCAGTACAAACACTTGTGTGCATGAACATGCCTGTTTGTATTAGTCTGTTTCTATATATAATATTACGTATGTATTTACAAAAAAAGTATGTTTATCCGTTGTTTAGAACCATATTACAGGCTAATGCTTAGTTTGGGGCTAGTTGACGCTGTATGTCATATATACACGGTGTTAAATAAGTAAGCAATAATAATGAAGGGTGACAATATTTACAATATTTAAAATGCACGACAGTAAAAATCCGGTGCGTAGACTCGATTCTGATCATACATACATTTTATTTTAATTAAAATATCATAAGATTTTGTGACAACCCTGAATGATAAGTAGCGTAGAGTCATTGACCTTTTAGAATAATAGTAGAAGCTGCTGAAGCCAAAAGCGGGCTATGTCGCTGCGGTTGAAACGCGGCAAACTTTTTACATGTAATCTTAGGTTGTATTTCACTGTAAGTATTTTTTAAATATTGATTCATCACATCAATCATCGTATAAAATAAAGGAAAATTAAAAATACAATTAAGATTCAATGATCTTTATTTACCTGTTTCGTAACATTCACACCGTTCATTGTTTTCCCTACAAAAGCTTTAAAAAGTTACAGGGAAGGCGGGGGCACTGGCGTTATTTTAAATGCACCTATCATTTCACCAAATCACTTTCACAAGGCTATTTTTGAACACTAGACACTGATCCCGGATGTGCTGAGCAAGGCACCGCCCGCGCTGCGGCCTCTTCCGACCCCGTCGTACCATATTGATAATGAGATCCATTGAGAACACAAATTTTGCTCCATTTTCGTCACTGGCAGAATCTTATAAATCCACATGTTGTATTGTATTTGTGCTCGATACCGCTACCAACGCTATTATCATGAATAAACATAGAGCCTACTAGTAATCGTGAAAAACATTACGAACTATTAATGCCATGTATTTCATTCATAACGTTCCCTGGAGAAAATACTTTTGAGGTTAAATAAAGACAAATTCGACTCAAAATATGGATGATGCAATATGGTAAACATGACTAAATTTACGGTAGGTAAATAGGGTTGTTAAAAAATAATCAATTGTTATAAAACGGTTCAATTGGTTATTTTTAATCGATTTACATAGGTTTAATAAATATTTTAAAAATTACTTGTAAATTATTTATTGAATGTATTTTGAAATTGAAATAAAAAGACCTTTTTTACTTACGTTTTCGAGACCAAAACGAAGTCGTTATGTTTAAAAATTATCGTTGTATCACAGATAACATAAATTTTCAAATGTTAAATGGGCGCTTTATTTGTTTGAATTTAATTTGGATCATTATTTGTGAATAAATACAACAAAATAGTAGTCAGTACCATTAAACGATTATTTTAAAAAAGAGCATGCAATTCTGTATTAATAATAGTTACCAAATATTTGGTTTCCTTGTGCTTTTACTTTGAAATACTATAAAGAATTAAAAGATTATAAGCTTTTGTTTTATATTGGTTGGTTGATGTTCAACATGATTGATTGTTTATATCAACCAAACATGCATATTGAATGTATGCCGTAAAGCATGCTTGTATTTCAAGTAGACGAATCGATTAAAAATATTGAAATCGATGTTTATTTGAATGATTCTTTACCATTAATTTCACATCTCTAACTGAGCGGCTAGAACTAACGTCAAGGTCAAGGGAATGAGACAGTGCCGCGCAATTTTATATCTTATTAATTGTTTTAAAAGCTATAATCACATTAGAGGAAGAAAAGTTGCGTCATCTAGCGGCGAATAGCAAAAACTAGCTAAATGTTCATTAATGAACTGAAAAATGACATATCTCATTACGTAAGAAGCAACATTTTCAACTTTATTCCTTTAACATAAGAATAAATATTGAATGCTAATTGACGCGACTTGTTTTTTGTTTTTTGTTATTAGAAAAAAAGAGTTATTGATGCAGACTGTCACTGCGCAAACACAAATAGGCAAATTATTTTCGGTAACTATTGACCTTAGATGAACAATAAACTAACTGTTAATCTAAGTTATTAACGTTCTTTTCTTGAAAGATATTGTCAGATAATTAGCAAAGGTTACAAAATTGTGTTTTAATGAAATAAAAACGTTCAAACGTCATGGTTTTGTACATTAGGGGATTTTTGTTTTATTTAGGTATTATTTTTAATAATTTATTGAATTTAAATGTGTACCTTTAGAAATGAATGAACTAATGAAGCATGGGCAAGATTATCCCATATTTTATTAAAAATATTCGGAATGCCATTTCTATTAAAATAGATGTATATTGAATTTGGTTAACTTTAAGATGTATGTGAACACAGTTATAATACATCAAGTAGGTAAGAATATGTATTTTAAATGTTCAAGATTCTAGTGTAGGTAGAAAATGTGTGTCAATCTGCAATTTGATATTCTATTATTTTGAGGTCATTAACACTCAACAGGGTTGATCTTTTAAAAAGTAGGTCAATTTTTGAAGCGTGTTTTTCTTCGAAACTATAACGATTTAAAATTAGTTTAGAGCTCCCTTAATTACTTAATTACCAAACTTATACCCTAGTCAATTATTATTGCTCACTTATTTAGCACCGTGTATATATATATATATATATATATATATATATATATATATATATATATGACGTATGTCAGAGGATATTTGTTATTATTATTAGTATTATAGTTATACTGTCTTAAGATAAAGTGATAACCCACCCAGGTAAATGATGCGTAAAGTTATGGAACTCATTACAGCCGTGTTCCGAATAGTATGGCACGCATGAAAGGCCGTCCTGGATATCACTGGCGTTAACTAAAGATGAACTGCTGTGAATCGGATTGTTTTCATTGTGAGTTATTTATAGTAAGCTTTTTTGTTCACCTATAACCTACGAGTAAGATCAACAAAAACCTAACTTGATACACCATCTCATAATTGAGAACTCGTTGATACGTGGCGAGATTTGAACCTGCGCCCTCCAGATCGGAAGGCAACAGTTCACACCATTAAGCCACCGACGCAGATCTTATATCATCATCATCAGCTCATTAAACGTCCCCACCGAGGGGCACGAGCCTACCCGTATAGGGTGATTAGGCCTTAGTCGTCCACGCGGGCCCAGTGCGGATTGGACGACTTCACACACAACCTTCGAATCTCTTCGCAGGCGTGCATGAAGGTTTCCTCACTATGTTTTCCTTCACCGTAAGAGCGTTCGATAACGTGCATATATTTTTCGAATATTCGAAAATACATTGGTATATATGAGATATTTATTATTCTATTATTTTTTGACGACCCATCTTTTGTAATGGTTGAGACGTCGACTATTACACTAATGGTTCCGGGTTCGATCCCTGGGCCGCACAAACATTTGTGTACACGAACATATATGTTTGTATGGGTGTTTTCTAGGTTTAATAAGTATGAATTTAAAAATAACATAAATATGTTTATCCGTGTTGTTTAGTATCCATATTACAGGCTGATGCTTAGTTAGGCTAGATGGCGCTGAGTGAATGTCAGTGGATATTTATTTATTTCACGTCAAAGAAAACTACGATATTTCGTTCACCACCAAAGATTAATCCTATTAAGTTAAATATGGTTATTACATCAATAAGTACCTTATTACGTTGGAATACAGTTCACTAAGTAACGACCCAACGAAATGATACAGAATATATAATATAAATATGGTATGATTGGACGAATTCAACAAACGCTGAATGGTGTATTAATATCTATTCCCTTTCAGATACTAAGCCAACATTAATTGAAATAATCGATTGCCTAAGGGATTATTATATTTGCTGTACAAAATAGTATTGGCGATCAAAATACTAAACCAAATAATGGACTTTTTAACTGCACAGACTCAAAAGTCTCTGCATTTAATAAAAGATTTATGATCAGGAGTTAACAAATTAACTGCTTATTAAAGGTCTCTTAAAAATGGTCTCGTTTCTTCCACCGTAAGAGTATAAGATTAACGTATATATAATTTCGAATATTCGACGAGACATTGGTACGTGGTGAGATTTGAATCTACACCTTACAGATCGGAAAGCAACAGTCCACATCAATGAGCCACCGACGCTCTTAAAACCAATACAAAAGATTTTCATTTACTATTTTCGTTATTGTTCAAAAAGGTACATTGATTTCTTTAGATATCGTTTTCACCAAGTACAAAAAGGTATTTTGTTTCTTCAAATATGAATTTCGTTAATACATTTCAACATTAAAGTAGCCGTAAACAATATGTTAAAGCTCAACACTACGCCAATAACACGCATGGCAACATTGACAGCCAATTTCAACAGTCAAAAACTGTTGATTTTCCTCATAAGCCCCATGCTGGATTAATCGAAACCCATGACAACCATCAAAGGAACTACGCACAAAACCGTGTGCTCATGACAAATCGGTTGTGCACAAAGACGCGAAACAAAGCATTCGTAAAGGATATTATATGAAAATCATTTTCGCTTTGATGTTAAAAAAGGAATGCCGAGCGGTATCCGCGATAAAGTTCCCTGCCCACTGCGGGGGAGTACGTCGCGACCCCCTGTAGATTCGTTCAGATTCTCTTCGCGATGCTGACGTTTAAAATACTGGCAGGGTCGCCATGCAATGTGGGAAACGGGAGACTGAATGAAACTAGTATATTGATTACACTCCGAATATAATCATCATCATCAGCTCATTAAACGTCCCCAACGAGGGGCACGAGCCTACCCGTATAGGGTGATTAGGCCTTAGTCGTCCACGCGGGCCCAGTGCGGATTGGACGACTTCACACACAACCTTCAAATCTCTTCGCAGGCGTGCATGAAGGTTTCCTCACGATGTTTTTCTTCACCGTAAGAGCGTCGGATAACGTACATATATTTTCGAAAATTCGAAAACACATTGGTACATGTCGGGATTTGAACCTCAGCCCTCCCGGTAGGAAGGCGACAGCCACACCATTGAGCCACCGACGCTCTATAATGTCTTGTATTAAATGACTTACAACTATGCTTATAACTTATGTCTATGTGTGACTACAAAAGAAAATATGTAGTAAAATACTTAGTAAACGTTTTTACATATTTACAGTTTTATTATATGTGGTTTCTTTCTTTGTTCAAATTTACTAGATTACATACATAATCATAGAAGTAAATATTTACCTTTATTTTTAACCGGCTTCAAAAAAGGAGGTTACTCGATTCGACCGTATAAATGTTTTTTAGGTTTGTTCGCGAATATCTTCGTCGTTTATGAACTGATTTTGATGATTATTTTTTGCTGAAAAGAATTCTCTTTTACCTTTTTTTTTACTTCAGAGGAGGTCCCACTTTATGGAATTCAGGGTTTGATAATGATCTGACTTCAAATTTTTGAAAGAATTATTTAACTATTTCTATTTTTTTGCGTTTTAGTTTGGAGTCGGTATTTAATTGTTAATTTATTGATTATTTTTTAACTACTGTAATTATTATAATTAACTTTTATACTTTTGTCATGAATAAGTGCTTATTAGAACTGTAACTTGAAGAAATGTACTTTGATGATAATAACTTTCTTTTGCACGCAGGGTAACGCAAAATAAAGTAGGTACTGGCATGATTACACATAATTTCGCGGGATACTTCACGTTTTACCTTTAAGGGCGCGGGTCGCAACCCAATAAAATTACATCAAACTCTTTCAGCTGGGGTCACAAGTCTCGATCTCCGAATCAACCTTTCTCCGAAGGTCAAACTGGACGTCCGACACAAAATTGAGTTATTCGATTACACACATATAAATTAGTTTAGTATGTCAGATGGCATTTTCTCGGTCCGGTGCCCTTTGGCAGAGATACGAGATTTGCTTATGTGGATATTTGACTCAAGATGGCCGACTTCCTTTGAGATGTGTAGACGAATTCGAATAAGTTTTTTTCGAAACAGTCGCCATGCAAAACTGAAGTTATTGATTTTTTTATTTAATTTCCCTAAAAGACCTTTGTGATTATAATTGTATGTTTTGTTGGCTGTTCTTAATAAATGAATATCACAATTAATTCTTAAATTCATAACACATTACACTATTTAATTGTCACTTCCAATCTTATGAGTTCTCAGATAAACAATGAAAATCTAGATAGACAATCTCGCTCAAAAAGTGTCCGTGGCAAAATTTTGCCCATAGCGTCAGTTGGGCAAAATTTTTATTCATAATCACGTCGCTTACTACATGTCAAAGTGACATAATAGTATGCTCGTGTTTTGATTTTGCACCCATTTTATGACATAAATATAACAATAAGTCAACGTATGTGTCAAGTAGCTGGGTCATTTTTTTGTTATTTCTTTGTGATCGTGTTATTATATTGTTTATCTAATTTATTTATTTTATTTTTCTTTTTTTATAACGTTTAATAACACTTACAAGAATTAAAGATAATACATTATAATAAATCTAAAAAAATTTCTCTCTCTCTTCAAATCTCACACAAAACTTCAAGCATATCGACAATATATCCTTCCATTCGTCATCAAACAAATCACACTCTGGGATCCCATCCAGAAGGGAGTATTAGTTACACGTGTGTAACTCATAAGAAAAACACTTTAAGCCAATATAAATCGTAAAGCAACATACACAAATACTGTTAAAAGCACCTTAACTACAGAAATACATCGCCAATTTAAGAGAAAAAGGAAACTTGAAAAGATAAAATATGATACCGTATATCTCTCCGAGGTACGAGCGTAGGTACTATTGAAGGGAAAATCTCCCGCATCCATTAACGACTCAAAGTGTACCACAATCCGATAAAGGTAATCCTAACATAGCTGAAATTTCACTTAATCCCGTGTATAAGGTATTTATATACGAAATTTATATCTCTTTAAATAAAATAGATTAAAAACCGATTGGTCTAATCCTAACAAAAGGTTGAGAATATTTATTTATTTGAATTCTTTATTGTACTGTTCACCAAACAATACATTATGGACAAATCATATAAAATATAAGAATGGGTTTTTAATAATTGTAATTTATCAATGAAGTAAAAAAACCATAATTATAGAAACAAATTAAATTCAATAATGCAAGTACTTATTAATTGTTTACTTACAAAGCAAAAGTTCAACTCCAGAATATATTCAAATTTCGACGACCCATCTGGTGTAATGGTTTGGACGTCTTGGGATCCGAACTCAATCTCTGGGCAGTACAGACATTTGTGTGCATATGTATGTTTATACAATATGAATATGTATGTTCGTCAATACGAACATACATAGTGAACACCTAGAACAATGTCTGGACTTATTTACATTTGTTTTGGTAAATGTATGCATTTACAAAAGCAAATGTAAATCAATATGTTTATCAGTTGTTTAGTACCCGTAGCTTGGGGCTAGATAGCGTTGTGTAAATGTCAGTGGATATTTATTTATATAGGCACGAGTAGCTCGGGCCGTAACTCAAACATAGATGGCAAGTATTAGCTTTTAGCACTTCAGCTTGTAGCTATCTCATGCCGTAAAGATGTCACGTCACAACAAAGTTTGACTACCTGTCTTACGCTTTAAAGCAATAGATAAAAGGGATGATGACATATTTCAAATGTCGACTTATAAAAAACGACCTCCGATAGTATTCTTTCAATAATATTTAACTCGAGAATAAAATATTCATGCATAAGCTGATCTCGCATTGTAAATACATTGTAACAAATAAATGATCCGCTTATGGAAAATTGTATTTCAACATGTTATTGATTAACACATTGGATAAACACATTTTTTAAATTAAATTAAAATAATCTTTATTGACATAAAACAATGTTACATAAATTAGTGAAACCCCTGACTCTGTAATGGGTTAAACCTGTGTTACAGAAGGCAGTGCCCACTCACTCTGCGCAGTTTAACAATATGTTTTATGATAATAATAATCTACAACAATTCAAATTATGTATAAACATATAGCTAAGATTATACAGAACAAAATTATATTATACCCTAAGATCTTAATCAAAGATTAATATAAAATAGTATTGTAAATAGATTTATTGACTTTAGCAGAGACTGAGAAGCTGAAAGGAAAATAGGTCTTTCTTTTTCGTATTGGTACAAATGTTATGCGAAAGGATGATACTAACAGTCAAAGCAGAAATCAATTTATGGGACGGGAGATTTAAGAGAAAGATTCCATGCTTCGCACTGGAGTACGTCAAATCATTGTGGTCCCGACAGTTAGGTTAGTATTGAAGTTTGATAGTCATTGAGGCTTTATATATTTATCGTTAACATAGCTTTATAACTGCTGTGTATATAAAATTAAAAATATAACTGTCCATTTGAAATTGTACAAATATAAAAAATTGCAAAAAAAATACAATTAAAAATATGCTTAAAAGTTTTATTTTTGCGTTCTTTCCGACGTTTAAGCCAAGAATTGTTTGTATTAAATATGTGTCTGCACCCAAAATTATCTATATACAATGTTATTTTAGGTTTACGACATAACTATTTTGTGAAATTTTACCATACAGAAATCCTGCGCGTAGATTGTTTGTGAGGGCGCGTTTTATTTTGTATTTTGCAGAAGGAAGGATTTTTGTGAAATCTTTCATATGCGGAAATATATCCCGTTTGATCCTGTTACACATTTCTGTTGAAGGAAACTTCAAAGACATGTCGACTTTTGATCCCGGAAAAGTAAACAAATCCCTAAACACGAGCCGTACTGTATTTCAATGGGACCGCAGTATTGGTTGGCGAAATCGATTCATTTTTATTCATTAAATAATTGTTTATTTTATTTATTAATCGATTCTTAATAATTAATTGACTTATAAATATAAAACAGATAAAATAATAACATTAAACTGTGTACTTTATTATATCACTTACGTCTTGAAAAGGTAAATTTGGAACCAGCAATAACAACTGCTACTTAATATGTAGGTATGGCATGTATTCCACTGTTACAATTTGAAGTGTATATATATATATTTTATTATTATTTTACTAGAGTAGGCATTTGACCGCCATCTCACCTGATGTTAAGCGACGATGCGGCCGAAGTTGAATCATGCCTATCTAGGAACAGCCTGTTCACTCTTGCCTTGAAGATATCCAGATTATAGTTATCGGGGAACACGCTAGCAGGTAAAGAGTTCCACTCCTTTGCCGTACGCATTATAAATGTTGAACCAAAACGTTTGGTTCGGATGAATGGTAAATTCAACACAACGGTGGAACGCACGCCCACGTCTCGTGTCCCGATGACGGAATGGGGCAGGAGGAATCAGATTATGTAATTCCTTCGAACACTCACCATAATGTAAAGAAAGAAAGAAAGAGAAATTGTTTATTCGGTGTACCAAATTTACAAATACAATCAAATTTTATAACTTAATATAACAGCAAAAAAGTTGAAATAAGGGATCCGAAAAGGCATGTACTCAAGATGGTGTCGCGGCATAAAAACGTACCAAAACGCTGATCTTCCGTAGATGCCTTATTTGTAGTCAGTAAAACACCGAGAGATGAGCTACCCTACGTCTGTGCTCGAGACTGTGCAACTTATCATCAGTCAGAGCTTGCTTGAATAAATGAATTATTAATTATACTTGATACAGCGGTTTCTCTTAAGGAGCTATCATTATCATTATAACAGGCATATATGTCCACTACTGAACGAAGGCCTCCCCTAATGGTTTCCACGCGGGCCGATCCCTAGAAGCTGACATCTATCTGCTACCCGCCACCTTAAACAGGTCATCCGTCCATCTGGTTGGTATAGGTAGCGTCAAGATAGGTTTTTTTATGCTATAGCAGGCAAACGAGCAAACGGCTCATCGCTCATCTGATGGTAAATGTCCCCGCCGCCCATGTACATTTGCAATACCAGAGGGCACTGAAATGCGTTGCCGGCCGATAGAATATATTTGTATTCTGCACTGTTTTATATTTAGCACTATGTTTATTAAGGAGCTCAGTCAATTTTGACTAGGTCAACCGAAAGTGCTCCGGTGAAATATGAGCATCAGTGGCTAATTGCTTCCTCACAAATTTTATTGCCTTTCGATCTGGATGGTGCATGTTCAAACCGAATGTCATGCGAATTTTCAAATGATTATGTACGTTTATCCGACGCTCTTACAGTGAAGAAAAACATTGTGAGAAAACCTGCGCACGCCAACGAAGAGATTTGAGATTGTGCGAGAAGTCGGTTAATCAGCATGGGCCCGCGTGGACGACTAAGGCTTATACACCCTGCACGGGTAAGCTCGTGCCCCTCGGTGGGGACGTTTAATAAGCTGATGATGATGATGAAAATAAATAAACCAATTAATCGCATCAAAAAGCCTATCGTATTAACTAGTCCGGTAGCTCAGTTGAGAAATTTCACCCAGAAATTGTAATAAAACAAGTAAGTAAACAATATTTTCATTAAAATTATTTTTTTAAGATGCTTCATTGAAATTGAAAATTTTGAGGCCAAAACTTTCTAAGGGCAATATCGTTTCTATTAACGTTAGTAACTCGTCGAGTTGAAGCTACTTCAAAACTTTTCTTAGAGAATTTGATACAAGTAATCTTAACTTGAAGCGGTGAGCGGATTAGATACAATGTTTGAATTTAAATACTTATCGATTTAACGCCGCCCACTTGATATTAAACCAGACTAACGGTGACTGGTAAAGGTCACAAGTTTAAAACTAACTTTTATGAGGTACCTTTAGAGGTAACAATAACTGGTAGCAGCACAAAACTGATCAAAAATAATAAATTGCAAAGCACTCCTATTTTAAAGGACTATATCTAGCTCTGCGGTGGTACCTACCTAGACAACTCAGTACCCAGTCTTCAACCTAATAAATAATACAGTATTTAATATTGCGGGCTAGATAAATAAATAATCCACTGACATTCACACTCGAACCTCGGCTTAAGGCCTTGCGGAGAGGGGGCTTGGCCTAACAGGGAATCACCTTATGTTTGCCTGTATACTCTTAAAACAGAATAAATTGTGTACTGACCTTCTGAGTGTTGACCTCGCGCGTGGATATGCCCATCTTCTCGTGGTGTCGCAGCTGCACCGGGTAGATGATCTGGTAGTAGTGAGCACCGATGTTCCGGACGAGTTCTTGGTTTTGTCTGTACTCTCGCAGCAGCCGCTCGACTTCACCTGGGTCAATGAGAGGTTGATATCAATGGGTGAAACACAATGTTAGATGTTATGGGTATATTTTCTAAAGTGCGTGACGCATAAAACACAGTGTTGAATATTTGAGGTATATTTTGCGTCCCTCAATAAATGTAGACAGTGATATATATTTTTAATTTAAGAACATCCAAATTATCAAAATTTTATACAGGTTTTGGATTTGAATCGAATGAATTAATATGATAATTATTATTAAAAAAAAAGATACAATGTAAAGATTAACTTATAATTAATCCAGCAAGTATATTAAGGTCGTAAAATGTGTGAAAATTCTTAAATTCAATGTCAATCGGATATATATGTAACTTGCCAACAAACATCATTTCTAAATCTGCAAAGTTGTGACACATATGACAACGCAATACAACAAACACCGAAGATCCCAGTCAACTTTCGCTATTGAAAGACGAGTACAAGCTGAAGGAATAAAACTTATTGTTATGCAAACAAATGTAATATGCCTCGGAATTTGCAACGTAAAAATTTATAGCCTGGAAAGTGTACATTGACGCGATAAGGCGTTCTGTTTTAGTATCCACTGAGCTTTGAGAAAACAGGACAGTGACTTCATCGGATGTGAACAGAGGTAGGGTTGCATATTTTATGTAATATGGGGCAAACGAACAAACGGCTCATTTGATGGCAAATGACAAACGCCGCCAATGTACATTTTCAATACCAGTGGGCACTGAAATGCGTAGCCGGTGCATAAAACGTTTATCCCACGAGGATAAAGTTTAATATTACGTTAATTTATATCTTCATCAAGATACCAAAATGTAATTTTATTGAACTCTGTTTCAGAATACGTACTGAGTTGAATTGATTTTGATACGAATATGTCTAAGGAAGATGTTTTATAAGAAAAATATATTTTACCAATAAACTACATTAGACATGTGGTCGCCATCTCAGCTGATGTTTAGCAATAATGTGACCGAAGATGGATCACGTCTGTCTAGAACCAGCCTGTTTATTAAACAAATTTTATATTTATAATTAAAACTTGATAATTTTTAATGATAATTATTTTGATAGAACATTCTGATATTGTCATCCTTGTTTAATAATTATTTTATATCTTTTGGCGACTGCCATGTACCGCATGACATGGTACTAAACTAATTGGAAAATACAATTTCAATACCAATAACAAACTTTTTTATAGCTCAGTTTTATATCAAATGAAGAAATTTACAACCAAGGCGCTTTTTCCAGGGTTTCCGACATCCTTAAGGCTGAGAATAAAGATGTAGTGAAATGATTGTACCAAACCCAACGTTGCCTGGAAGCGGTTACTGAGCGTGAACCATAAAACGCCAATATTGAAACTGCATCAAGTTAAAGTTTCACAGTGAATTGTAAAACTTCCATCACGAGACTGTTTACAAAATCTTTGTGGTTGGATTCTTGGAAGTTTTGCCAATGTATCTTATGTATATTCAATATTTAAAGTCATCTTTCACTTGTTTATTGATCATCTCAAGTCACAAAGTTGCATTTCAGAAGTGGTTCAATAAAATCCTATGATACGGATGTTTTAGTAACACAACAAACAAAATTGTGTCACACAACATTCTTGAGGAATAACATAACGATGTACGTAATATGTACAAATTTATTTAACAAAGTGTGACTTACAAGTATTTGAACATAAAATATGGGTTCTGGTTATTATGTGCTTCTGCTGTCCATCAAAATACTTATCAGATATTAAACCAATTCCCTCGTATCATAAATTTTAGCTCTCGATAAATAAGACTCCTTATCTACAAATGTTATTGCCATTTCTGAACACCAAACCAACTAATAAAACATTAAAGCCATAAATTATTGTCACTTCGAGGTTTATGTGTCCTATTCTTTACTGGCCAATGAATAACAGGCTGAGTGCGAGAGAGAGGGTCAAAGCGTAATAATATATCAAAGCGTTCCTCGAAATTTCATTTGGAATAAAGACTCGCAGATTCAATTCCCTTATCTCAGCCATTTTGACAATGGCCCACAAGGTGAGCGGGTTAGACAGTTCTATATAAATGTTAATCTTGACCGTTCCGAAGTGGCACTTATGACCCAAATGAGTTCCAATCTTATCCATTGTTCAGTTTAAGTTCGCCGTAAAGTCGCTTGCAGTGAGCTGACGTGGGTCGATGGAATTCCGTAATTGAACTTAAAAATATCGTTTACTAAAATTGTTTTCAAAGAACTTAGGTCGATAACACATATGAAAAGATTTAACTGAAACGCAATTCGAAATATACTTATAATTTAAACACTAGGTAAAAAGTTTAATTTTTGAGTCGTATATAATCAAAGGCGGCAAAGTAGGGTTGATCTGAATTTTGATAGTCGAAATATAACAGTTATTCATTAAAAAAAAGTCATTTTTCTTACGTGTTTTTGTAGAGTTTATCGCCATGTTTGATAATAAAGTGAACACAGAATTAACATTTGAAATTTCAGTAAGTTCAAATATTTATCTCATTTTCGCCCACCGACCTACTTGCCGCCTTTGATTTATACGACTCATTAACAAAATATAATTTTACCTGACACGCAATCAAAAAAGAGCGTAAAGGAACAATTATTATATTATGCGTGTCGTGCAAATCTAGTCGTTTGTATATGTATATTATCAAACTTGCCATAAAAGAGGATCAAGTAATAGCACACTGATTCCAAAACTAGAATCACTTGTACCTTATTTTTCTTTGATCTTTTAATTCTTTATCGAGGTACTATTATCAGATTTCCACGAAGCATATATAATAAATACATATACTTGTATATTGATCTATTATTATTCGTGTTTCTAATATATAATGTTAGTCATAAATATTTGAACGTTTAAATTGTCTAATGTATACGTAACATTTTTTAACATTTAACAGTGTCGCCATCTTTGATTTGTAGACAATGGTAATAGTTGGTCTTTAAGCTTTTAGTATTAACATTTCGTATATTTAATTACTGTACTAAATTAAACTAAGTTGTCAAATGGTTTATTTAAATATTTTGTAGCTTGTATTTAAATATTTTGTAACAATTGTATCGAAATATAATAATGTAACATTCATTTAAACGGAAGTGGTGCAGTGGCGCCACCTTTATGAATACTTTTGTTGATTATTTAGTCAAGTTATAATGTTGACTTTCGATTAAAGGGTATAAATACTGATTGTAAGCATGCAGTCGCTGAATTATCTTGTAAAGTGTGAAAGAATAAACATCTCTTGTGGACACTGTTTTACTGTTTTTATACACTATCAATAAGTATCTAACGGTGACACCAAAATTCATGACAATTATTATCAATGTTGAATTTCGAAACGTCAACTATTCATAATTCTCTCATACGTAACAATGAAAGACATGTTACTGAAAGGCGGTATTTGCCACCAATGAAACTAATAATTAATTGCCAATACACATCACTCGTATTCATGCCTATTGATGTTTCTGTTATAATAATTATTTTAACGTTTGTTCGGGTGTATTCAATACGAGTACATAAGATAGTAATAGCACTCATGAAAATACGTTGAGATAAATTTAAAAACTGGTTCGTTTTATAATATATGTATTATGTAATGTGCGTCTATGTAGTAGTCTCTCTTTGAAGGTAGCCACGGAAGACCAGTGTCATGGTGTCTTAATCACCATGGCTTTTGCTGAGTGGTATACCAGTTCTGTGTCTTTAGATTTAAGTTCTTATGTTTAAGGTAATATTGTGTACTGCCACAGAATAAATATTTCTTTCTTTCTTTCTTTTCTTTCTTTCTTTTATTATATAATTCGACGATATTATATATTTTTTTAATTAAAAGAAAACAATATAAACGACACTTTTACTATTTCAATAAAAATAAAAAATATGTTACGTGTCCTTGAATTCACGAATAATTTAATAAGTTGCTGACGTTTTGGCGTTCAGTTTGATAAGAAAAGCAACAATTTTTTTTTTCAAAAATGTTTGAAAAAAATAGCTTGAAGTTGTACTTCTACTGATCGAGTCGTACTTGTACAAATAATGTTTTGTCATTTACATCCTTAACGTTGACTTGTTAGTAGGTATACATTTAATATGTATTTGTTGCTGGAAGCTTTTCCCAAAACGCCAATCAAAGTAATAATTAATTAACCACGTCTGTCGATGTGTAATTGTATCGGTGGCGGCCATCTTGGTTATTCGTTGAGAGTTACTTCAGTGGGTTTGTTTTCATTTATATGATTGACAGTTTTTTTTTGTAATATTTGTTTTTAGTATTTTAAAAATAACTCATTTTTCAAAGATATCTTGTTCAAGGTAAACGGTATTTATTGCATTCAATTGGATCACTCGTAACCCAAAACGTAATTAATGTTCATAGTACAAGTTTGACGAGTTTTGTAAGCTTAATTTTTTTTCACATGTTAAATTGGCTCTTCAATACTGGTTCTAAGCAGGCGTTATATAGATTTACTTAAGGTTTAGAGTTACAATAGCAATATCTCCATCGAAACAATAAAGGTCAGCTATATTTACGCTTAATAATGCCAAAAAAAGTGTTGTCGCTAAGCAGACCTATTAATAACTATACAAACATTCCTGTTTATTTGGATCAAGGCCCGGATCACGTTGGAGGGGCACGTGACGTCACCAACCACGCCCCGGGGAGAGCTGCTTCTCTAATTTAACTTCTCAATGGTGCCCATCGATAATCGATTCGATTCCAAATGCTTGGAGTGATTTGGCACAGATATAATGAGGTTCAGGCTTGATTGGATCGCAAAATTTGTGAAGCCAGTGGGTTTTATTAAATAAATGAGTTAATTTAAGGTCGAGCAACGTTCCTCAAAGTTCAAATAATATAAAAAAGAATAAAATAAAAAAAATAACTTAGTATTATGAAACAGTAACTTTTACAACTATGACAGATTTAATGTACCATACACAACATAAAATGAAAGTGGTATATCCTATTCTATTGGCTTTACGAACATTTTCTGATATAAATATTGACTCATATTTTCAATCGTACAGTACCAAACAACGTCGGTCGCAGTAGCATTTCATAATGAAAATACCATCATTTTTTTTATTTAAATCAATGGTAATCTGTATACATTAAGGTAAATACGCCATCCATGCTTCAAAAACGAAACGCCGAAGTGAGTACAGTTTGTACTCTTTTGTTTAGGTAAATATACTATGCAACCAATCGCATATGCTGGACATAGGTCTCCCCCATTTAGGTAAATGTACGCTCATCCGAAGTAAGTGTTATGTGTGCTGTCACTGCATTCGGAACACCTTTTTCGATTGTTTTGAGAGCATATCACGAATCTATACTTTTTTTTACATTATTCATTTAAAATCATACAATATATTCTAAAGTTATCCACAAATTTTGTCATAAGCGCCACGTGCTACGTAGATATGCGGTACATTAATATTCAAATTCCGCACCCGGGGACTCGGTGCTAACGTGAAACTTAAGTGAATTGTTAATTGACCATCGATTCGTGATTTGCCAGACTAATTGGCGCCAATTCCAAACGGCTGCCATGTTACCAATGATGTAAAAAGTATAGAATCGTGATATGCTCACAAAACAACTGTAATAAGTGTTCCGAATGCAATGACAGCACACATACACATTTATTTCGAGTGAGCGTACATTTGCCTACAACTGTATTCTCTGGCGGTTCGTTTTTGAGGCACAGGTGGCGTATCTACCTTTATTTATACAGAAAAACATGGCCTGTTGCTTGTATAAGTATATATCTAAAAAGCGGAAACCTTTGCCACAGGTATTTTTTTAAGTGATAAGTGAACGAACGGGTCAGTCAGCTCTATGATTTGGTGGTTAGTGATACGTGTACAGTGTTGAAGGAATTTTAAAACAGTAGGGAGCCATTTTTTTTCGTCAACACTGACAACACTTTTCGGACAATCGGGTGATTCAGCATGTAATATCCTAATTAAAAAAGTAAAATCGCACAAACTGATGTTTTCTCTGTGGGACACGAACCAACGACCTCCGGGTTACGCAACCGAGTGCTGTACCAACTGGACCACGGGGGCAGTCGTTGTATAATATTACCCAAAATTCTACCATCTTTGATGCGGAGTTGCGGACCTATATCCTCAGTAATTAGTACCTTTAACTACAAAATGTATGTGCATAGCCTTTCTACGCTTTTCTGATAGGTAGTACCTATCTTTATATAATAAATCATTGTGCATCAATATAATAAACATAGGTACTTTGTTTTAAAATGTTTCTCATAATACTTCGAAATGTACAAACGCCATCACTACCACCACGCGCCGGGTGGATCTCACGTTGGCTCATACAGCAAAAGAGAAAGCCGATCTTTTGGGTAAACTCTTTGCTTCGAACTCGACTTTGGATGATGGAGGAAATACACCGCCTATCATCCCACGGTGCGCTAGCATTATGCCTGACGTCTTATTTACACAACGTTCAGTGCGTAGAGCACTTTTTCTCTTGACGTCCATAAGTCGAGCGGGCCAGACGGTATCCCCCCGGTTGTTCTTAAAATGTGTGCTCCTGAGCTGGCGCCGGTCTTAACTCGTCTTTTTCGGCTCTCTTACACATCTGGCGTTTTTCCGAAATCTTGGAAGACAGCTTCAGTGCAACCAATCCCGAAAAAAGGTGATCGCTCGGATCCGTCCAATTATAGACCTATAGCTATAACCTCTTTACTCTCCAAGGTTATGGAATCCATAATTAATCATCAACTCCTACTTTACCTAGAGGATCATCAATTGCTAAGCGATCGCCAGTACGGTTTCCGTAAGGGTCGTTCGGCAGGTGATCTTCTAGTGTACCTGACGCATATGTGGGCCAGGGCCTTTAGTTTGGACGTAGCGAAAGCTTTTGATAGGGTTTGGCATAAAGCACTCATTTCCAAGCTGCCTTCATACGGACTTTCCGAGAGGTTGTGCAACTGGGTTACTAGCTTTCTCACAGATCGTAGCATCAGGGTCGTTGTCGATGGTGTATGCTCGGAAACTAGATCTGTGAATGCTGGTGTCCCGCAAGGCTGTGTATTATCTCCCACGCTATTTCTTCTGCATATCAATGATATGCTGCACGTTAGCGGCATTCATTGCTATGCGGATGACAGCACGGGTGATGCTTCTTATACCGGCCGAGCAAACTTACCTCGAGAAAATATCGCCGATTGCCGAAACAGACTTGTGTCTGAAGTTGAGGCTATACTACAACAAGTCTCCGATTGGGGTAAACATAACCTTGTAGATTTTAATCCCAAGAAGACACAAATTTGTGCATTTTCCACGAAGAAAACGCCCTTTGTCGTATCGCCTCTATTCCAAGGTACTCCCCTGACTCCAGCAGCTAGTGTCGGCATTCTTGGCGTCGACATATCGAGTGACGTCCAGTTCCGCGGTCATTTGGAAGAAAAGGCTAAGTTGGCATCTATGAAGCTCGGTGTGCTCAACAGAGCGCGGCGGTATTTCATGTCGAGTCATCGCCTGCAACTTTATAAGGCGCAAGTTCGACCTCACATGGAATACTGCTCCCATCTTTGGGCGGGAGCGCCGCAATACCAACTTCTTCCTCTTGACCGCATCCAAAAGAGAGCGGCTCGAATCGTCGACGACTCAGATCTTGCTGACAAGCTGGACCCTTTGAGTTTGCGCAGAGATGTGGCATCTCTTTGCATTCTCTACCGCTTGTATCACGGGGAGTGCTCAGATGAGCTGTTCGGGCTTATTCCTGCAGCTGAGTTCCACCACCGTACATCTCGGAGGAACTCCAAATTTCATCCTCACCACCTGGATGATTGGAGGTCTTCCACAGTTCGATTCTGCCGTCATTTTCTGCCACGTACAACAAAACTGTGGAATGCACTTCCTCTGGAAACATTTCCGGAGCGATACGACCTGGCGTCCTTCAAAAAAGAGCGTACACACTTTTAAAGGGCCGGCAACGCATTTCTGGGACCTGATGTCTTGCAAATGTTCATGGGCGGCGTTGTCACTTACCATCAGGTGAACCGTATGCTCGTTTGCCTCCTGTTCCATAAAAAAAAAAAAAAAAAAAAAAAAAAAAACGCACAAACTAACCTATATTGCATTGAAATAGCAATGCAGCATTTCCAGATCAATTAATCGCACAAGCCGCGGATGTCACGATGACAATATGGCGTCACAACAAGATGGCGTACCGCAGCGAAGCGCGTAATTACCCGACTACATAATGTCATGGGTACGCCGACGGAGTTTACGAGACTCATGGCTAAATAGAAATAGTTGTGAAGTCTCTGAATTGATTATATCACCCGATGGCAGTAACCGTGTTCGTGGCTGGAATATGTAATTTTGATTTTAATATCTGTAGGCATACGAAGCATATCTATACTAATATATAAAGCTAAATTTGTTTGTTTGTTTGAACGCGCTAATCTCAGGAACTACTGGTTCGATTTGAAAAATTCTTTCAGTGTTAGATAGAGTATTTAAGGAAGGCTATAGGCTATATATCATCACGCTACAAGTAATAGAAGCGGCAGCAATGAAGAATGTTTCAAAATGGGGTATTTTTTCATACTTGGAGCTTCCGCTGCGTACGCAAGTAAACTAAGTAAAGAGAGTATTGTTCTTTTAAAGGTCTACAAAAAAGTCCGCGACAGCATATGTCTATCTTTTAAGGTTAGCTCACTATAACATATTTTTTGCTAAAAAAAATCTGAAATTGACCCCGAAACCTTTAAAGTTGGAGGGAGGGGAATCCTATGTATAGTGATAAATGTAAGTACCGTGTTATCCCGAATTTAATGCGAGCGAAGCCGCGGGCAAAAGCTAGTAGTTCATAAATTTGGATGAATTGAGGCACTGGGTTGGTAATCGCCATCTCTGAAAGGTATTATTATAATTATATGTCAGCATTTTTGTGCCCAAAATTATTATTGTACTGTCCTAAGAGATGGCTCTAAGGCCTCAGCAGGCTAATCGCGTTATTTTAAAACGAATCATCATCATCATCACCTCATTAAACGTCCCCACCGATAGCAACAGCCTACCCTTATCGGGTGATTAGGCCTTAGTCGTCCACGCGGGCCCAGTGCGGATTGGACGACTTCACACACAACCTTCGAATCTCTTCGCAGCGTGCGTGAAGGTTTCCTCACGATGTTTTCCTTCACCGTGAGAGCGTCGGATAACGTACATATATTTTCGAAAATTCGAAAACACATGGTACGTGGCGGGATCTGAACCTCAGCCCTCACGGTAGGAAGGCGACAGTCCGCACCATTGAGCCACCGACGCTCAAAACGAAACGTTTCGATTATATTATGGGTGTAGTTACGATATCCTTCCTCTGTCCTATAATTGTTAACTTTTTCGATATTCGGTATTGCCATAAGATTAAGTTTCAATCTAAGCTAAACTAGCAGTCAAATGGTTTCAAAATATTTAAAGTCGTATTTCGGTCCCAGTGTAGTTACGTTATCCGCTCGAACGTAGCACGCGCGTCGACAAAAGATTCATGTATTGTGTGTTATGAACTTATGAATTTCCACCCAGCTATAAACAACCGCTTATTCTGTCAAAATTTAGAGCGATCGACCTGCAGATCAGGCGATCCAACTGTTCAGAAAAACGAACGCATTCTTTTTTTTATTGAACAGGAGGCAAACGAGAATACGGATCACCTGATGATAAGTGACACCGCCGCCCATGAACATTTGCAAGACCTCAGGTCCCAGAAGTGCGTTGCCGGCCCTTTAAAAGTGTGCACGGGTAGGCTCGTGCCCCTCGGTGGGAACGTTTAATGAGCTGATGATGATGAATTCCATCGCACACTCACCGGAATGTAACCTGTATAAAAAACACCGTGCTCACTTCTTACCCAGAATCGTGATGCACAAATGCAAGCTGCAGTGTGGCATAGGGGCCGGATGCCCCAGTTGGCGGGCTACAATGCGAACTCGTCTCACTGTCCTAAATTGCAGGCGGCTTTACTTACGCCCTGATTATTGCTGTTTGCCGGTAACTTGTTACCTTTTTGATGACTCGTTATTGTCGGTTCCGTGTGCGGTGCGCTTTATAATGCGTTTGTAGAGGTAGTATTGAGTTTGTAGAGTTTATTAACTATAATGTAAACGCGTAAATTGGTAAGAATGTGTGTGTTATTTACGCTAGAATTCCTACTTCGAAACAGATTTTGATGATAACAAAAATATAGCTTAAACAGCAGAAGAATAGAAAGGCTGTAGAAGTTCAATTATTCGCTGGTTTAACTCTCATCACACAATAGATTTTTATTTTTATTGGATGATACTCAAATTTAAACATATCTTACCTACGTCATCATAAAATATTGCTAACATTTAGGTCTATAATTTACTAACATTTCGAATTTTTCTTTCATAAAAGTATCAATTGGTCGCTTAATTATAAATATGTTATATGACATAGATATTTCTATTCAAGCACGTTTAAACAAAACATAAACACAAGCGATAAAATACTCGCCTGAAATCATTCTACCGGCAAACAGATAGCATACATTATGACTTCTCCATGGAGATAACAATTTTAGATTCATTCAAACCATAAGAAAGGGGAACCTCCTGAATCGTGACGTCGTCTTCCCATCGTGAAACGCACCGTAACAAAATGTTCTCGAATAAAACATTTTAAAAGTCGTTCGTGTATTTCTTTTTGTATAATATTACAAATTCTAGAATCATCAGAAAATGAAGTGAAATCCTTACAAATAAAATTTTTTTCAAATCTCACAAATGTCACTTGTTGAAAATTCGAAATATAATTGAATTTCAAAATTTCGAGGGGATCGGTGGCGCATTGGTATGAGTTTGCCTTCCGATCTGAAGAGTACAAGTTTAAATCCCACCACGTACCAATGTATTTTCGAAATAAATACATATTTACATAAACATAGAGCTTTTATTTGTTTGCTTTCACCTCTAACAATACCAGCACCGAATACACCAGCGGCCCTAACTCCACCACACATTTTAGGTACTGTCACGTTCGCCCTATTCACAAGTTAACAATACCCGGGTGTAATGTATTAACGAAAAATTCTATTATAAACGCAGCGGGGCGGGAATTCTCACCATTCACCCGCCTACAATTTGTGAAACAAAGTGCTTTTTCAAAAGCTCCGGGCTGGTGTAATTAATATGCGATAATACCACCCCCTCTTGTGTGCCACGGTGGCCATAAATCATGGGGGACTTTCGATATGTTTCGGTTATCATATTGTCTTGAGTGTATGTGTAAGTTTGGCGTAATATACACAGACTAGGTACTTGTACCTTCATTGTTATGTAGGCTTTATGAAGTTCAGCTAAAATCAAAAGTAAGAGCATCGTTCTAAAGTGCTTATCGTAAGCCAAAATTAATTATTGGATTTTTAATTCATTGTATTAATGCATTTATGAGGTGGTAGACTCAATACTGAGTCGTCTAAGTAGGTATCAACGCAGTGCCAGATATCGTCCCGTGAAACAGGAGTGTTATGCACTTTTGTGTTTCTGGATGAGCGCACTGTATGTGAAATTACCGGGTATAAGAGACCTAACATCTGTTGTCTCGGGTGACGGGCGCAGTGCAAGTTTGATGGGGGATAATAACTGTCCATCAGTTGTTGGTCTACATCAATGCTGCTCTGTCATGGTTAGGCGTATCACTTACCATCAGGTGAGCGTACCGACCGTCCTGTACTCTTTTAACATAAAAAAGGTCCTTTGCATCCTTATCTCACTATTAAATATGCAACCTTTTATGACAAGGACGTCATATGTAAAAAGAATATGATTGATTGTTTTATGTTTCTCTTCTTTCACTATTTGTAAATGGCAGACGTGTTTTCTTCTTATAATATAATATTTTTGATTTACCAAGAGTTGTTTCGCTGCATAAGTCGAGTATTCTTTATCTCCACATATTTTCTACTCTCGTATTTATGCTTTTGATAACCACCAAAACAGGGATCTGTTTTTTTATAGCTTTCGGACTGAAGACGGGCAGTAAAATTACTGGATACGTCGACTTACTAGGTAGTAGTCTCGATACTTGATAGTCGTCTAAGTAGGTATGGGAAGAGGGTACTTTAGCTAGTAAATTTTATGAGTATGAGAGACCTAACATCATTTCGGGTGACGGGCGCAGGGCAGTGTTAACGAATACTACATACTGTTATTAAGTGGAAGGCCGTGCCTTGCAGTGGGATGCTATAGGCTGATGAATGACTCATTATAATTTTAATACATTTCAATAGAATTATGGCATTTTGGACCCGTACGAAATCTTCAAATATGAATTTTAAAATGCGTAGTGTGTTACTTACAAGGCAAGATGGCACAGAAGTTATTACGTTAAAAAGTACCTACATATACACATAAACATACGAAAACCACTTTCAACCAATCCACTAAAACACCAGCCAGTCAACCAGTTACTCGTGGTGTATGCGTAAACAAATCCCTCTCAGTTGTTTTATCCGAATGCCAAAGCAAAAAGGAGGGTAATGGCCGGGTGTTTCGGGGCCCGGGGTAATTAATATGCAATAATGCCACCCGCCAAGAAATGCTGGCGATAAATCATACAGCCGAGATCCGAGCTGAAGGATGAACGTGAGCACTGATGACATTGCGCGAAACTGGTAAACAAGACTTTTTACTTTTTTTTTTGGAGAACGTGCATAGAGCATTTTTTCTTTTTTTGTGGGTTAAGAGGTCAATGTATCTGTAGTAAGGTATTAATGTTAAGGTAATGACTTGAACCTTTTATTTTCTTTAAGTGCCAGTTTATATGGCATTTAACTTAACCTTACATGAACTTCTTGAGAGAACTCAAACTATGATATAACATTCAAATAAATATTTCGTAAATAAAATAAAACTGATAACACGGCACTTCACTTTCCCGCCAAGAAGTACCATTTGAAATTATTTCCTTGATAATAGGGTGAAAATACTAACTATTATAGTTTATTTTTAATTATCGTGGCTCTGAAAATAATCATCATCATCATCATCAGCTCATTAAACGTCCCACTAAGGGGTACAAGCCTACCCGTATAGGGTGATTAGGCCTTAGTCGTCCACGCGGACCCAGTGCGGATTGGACGACTTCACACACAACCTTCGAATCTTTTCGCAGGCGTGCATGAAGGTTTCCTCACGATATTTTCCTTCACCGTAAAAGCGTCGGATAACGTACATATATTTTCGAAAATTCGAAAACACATTGGTACGTGGCGGGATTTGAACCTCAGGCCTCCTGGTAGGAACGAGACAGTCCACACCATTGAGCCACCGACGCTCATAATAAATATAAGATAAGAAAATGTTAACGAGGGCTAAGTTAGTAAATACAAACAAACGTCGAAAAAGAATGAAAACTAATGAAATTATAATTCTTAAATAATGTATTATTCACACTTCTTTCTCATTCAATATTCAGTTATAATTAACAGTGCAAGTTTCGAGTAAAAGCAATAAGAATAAAATTGATTTTGTAAGGACCTTTACCATAGAGAACTGCTACCACAATCCTATATCTTAATTAACTTAAGCAGAGAACCGAAAATGTCACCATAAGCTTTACTTTAAAACGAGAGACGTCCAGCTACACTTGAAACCTCCCAAGGTATGATGAACTCCAAGCTCACCTGAGCGTAATTACGAACTGTCGCTTCGTTTGCCGACTCCGCGACAGCTCAACTTATAGGACAAGCTTGTATCAGTATATTCACAATGGGTTTTGTTGGCACAAGCTCGAGTTTTGATGAATTGCTTAATTAACGGTGCATGGAGTAAGCAAATGTTACAAATTATGTAATGTCGCTTAGGTTTTGCGGTGCGAAGTTGGAAAGTGCTGGCGCAGCGTGTTGGCGGGTGGCTGAGTAAATGTATATTAACTAAGAGATATAAAGTAATATTGCTGTCACATTTGGAACTAATTACATGTAAGAAAGAAAGAAAGAAAAATATTTATTTAGTGCAATTCAATTATTACATTGTTAGTCCTTAAAATAATATTAAAAAAATAAAATAATGCTAACAAAATGGTGGCCACTTAGCTATTGTCAAGACAGTTTTGTCAAGGCACTGGTTTGTATGTGTATTTTTTAAAGTGTACAAGACTGACAAGACGCTCACGAGATGGTGAGTGATATGCCTGACCATGGTAGAGCAGCATTGAAGAAGACTAACAACTGATAGACATTATTCTCCGTCAATGCCACACTGCGCCCGAAACCAGACATATCAGATGTTAGGTTTTTTACCCAGTAATTTCACTAGCAATAGTGCCCTCATCCCGAAACACAAAAGTGCATAACACTCCTGTTTCACGGAATGATACCTGGCACTGCGTTGGTACCTACATAGACGATTCAGTATCGAGTCTACCACCTAGTTAGCACTTATTGATAAATGAGGTCTCAGTATTTCACAGTTCTAAATCGACACTAATTTTATAAAGGTAACAACATCTTCTTGTTAGACTTTAGTGGAATCTCAGGAAGTTTTATAAATATACTTTAAGATTTTCAAGTATAGGTAAATGTCAAATATTCCATGTGTTAGAAAAGCTAATTAGTTGATTAATTGTTAGGACTAATGATATATCAATGACCGTTGCTTTTTTGTTGAAACAAATTGGACATTCTATAAGCTGATCAATGATAAAAATATACAGAAATCTTGATTTACTTCATTTATTTGGGAAAAAACAATACAAACTCCATTGTTTCACTTGAATATTTGCGTGTCAATCAGTCAAATGTTGTATTAATTGTACCGTTTAGTTTCCTTCAATGACTCGTTGATTGGACTACTTTTTGATATTTTTTTAGTATTTCAAATATTAGGTTAAATCCTAGATAAATCTCCCAATATTTTTGAAAACAGGTATCATAATGACTTAACTTATAGAATATAGTGAAAAACAAGTTGACATTACTTTAACCCATATTCCATTTTATGAAATTATTACATTTCTAAGTTATGAATTACAAACAATTAATTTATTATAATAAACAATTGCCTAACAATGTCGCCACCTTTAAATAAACACCCAACACCGTTTCCCAAACTACACCAAATTAAATTCCTTACGTTTAAACTGCTTAATTAGATTTCTGATACGATGAAATCTTCCGAAAATTCCCGAGCCAATATTGGCAATTCATAAAACAGAGCTCCGGCGACATTGTTTTAGATTTTGAAGCCAGTGTTGCCGTTCCATGGTCCACTATCGATAGGCCTATCGATAGTTTTGGCAATTTACGATGCTATCGATAGCTCCACAATAGTAAAAGCTTCATAGCTTTTACTATTATACAGAAACATGTTTTCGATACTTTCGAAGCTTATTATCAATTGATTATCGATACTATTGCTTCTGATTATTGCTAAAACTATCGATACTGTATCGTTTACATGATTTTTGAAGTCAATTATCGATAGTCCATCTATCGAAAGTTCCGCAACACTAATCGAAACTTATTAGAAAAGTATACTTGCGCCAATAAAGTCTGCGTATTTGTTGTTTGAGTTATGTAATTAAATTACCTCCACAAACTTTATTGGGCACGTACTGAGTAATTTCGGGAGGCTTTCACCATCGTCAGGGCGATCCAAAATGTAATCCATACTAGTATTATAAAGGTAAAAGGTCCTATATTTTGCCGTATTATATATATAATGAATATTATATATATAATGAATATTAATGTCCGGCATAACTGCTCGCAATTTATACATAGTTACATTACTTGGACGGTAATTTAAACATGGGCTTAATAGTGTTAATAAGAATTAAAGTTACCTTGCATACAATCTTAGAATTATCTTCTTACAACTACTATTCAACCTATCGCAGTCCACTGCTGGACATAGGCCTCGCCCATTTTGCGCCAGATATCCCGGTCCTCCGCTTTTTTCAAGTCGACCTTTCACAAGTCATCGGTCCAATTATTTTCTTATCTAGGAATAATAGACAGATTCATGGATAGATAATCTGTCTAACTCTAGAAGAAAACGTACTTTTGTGACTCAAACTCACGACCCTAGGTCATCTATAAATCAACTCTCAGACGACCCAGACCAAGATAAGCGAGTTATTTGACGATCCATTTGTGTAATGGTTGAGACTTGGCTCTTACACCAAGGGTTCCGGGTACGATCCCGGGCAGTACACACACTTGTGTGCTTGAACTTGCTGTTTGTATTAGTTTGGGTGTTTTCTGTGTATAATATATGTATTTAAAAAAATGTATATAAGTTTTTTAACCGTTGTTTAGTACCCATATTATAGGCTTAAATGCTTAGTTTGGGATTAGATGGCCCATGTGTATGTCAGTAGAAATTTATTATTTATTATTATTTCTTGCGACATTCATTCAATGCAATACGTCACATACTTTTTAACAAACATAAGGAAAATAATTAACCAAATTCTCTAATGATCTCGTCTGAGGAATTACACGTTGCCATGGCAACAGCGAGAAAGCCGATTCTGTACCTTATCATTACCAGCATTAGGGTCACCCTAAAACCGGAATAACGACAAATATGACAGCTTAATAGCTAAAAGTTAACAAACGCACCTGTACCAAAGGGATTTTGTGTTTAATTTATACAAGCCAAGTTATTGCCGAATAGAGTTTAGGAGAATGTGGTCTAATTAAGTGGGGAGATTAGTTTTGTTTCCGCCGTCGTGCCGTGTGATTTGCCACAAGTAGGAACATGGCTTCAATTTCCAGTAATCAACTTGAAATTATGTCACTGAACAATACAAAGTATTCCTTTAGGTAGGTACAACTTCAATGATAATGATTTTAAATGATAATTGTATCATCATCATCCTCAGCTCATTAAATAAAATAAATATCTACTGACATTCACACAGCGCCATCTAGCCCCAAGTTAAGCGTGAAGCCTGTATTATGGGTACTAAACAACGGATAAATACTTATATATATATATATATATATATATATATATTGTAAATACATATTATACATAGAAAACACCCAGAGCATTACAAACGGACATGTTCATGCACACAAATGTTTGTACTGCCCGGGATCGAACCCGGAACCCTAGGTGTTACAGTCGACGCCTCAACCGCAACACCAAATATGTCGTCATTACATTACACGATATTATCTTAAAATCGAAGAGAATTATATCCATAGGCATATCGAAAGAGATAAAGGTAATCCAGTAATCCAGAGCGACGTTTCGCAAGTTGTCAGTCATAACAATAACACATTTATATGCCAAAACAAACAACCCGCTAATCACGTTCTCACATCAAATCCAATGACGTCCTGAAGATGCTAAATCTGAGCTTTATAGTTCCAAAACTATCACCGGTCCCGCTAAGGGAATAATGTAATATTTTATATACCAAGTTAGCGGGCTGCAGTAAACTCCGATCGTAAAATGCAACCCAAGATGGGTTGCAGAATTGTGGTTCAACTGTGTGGTGACAAAATTTGCTTATATGAACTTCGAATCTGTTTTATTTGGCCATTAAGAGAGTTTTTAAGTCACTAAACTACTACTTTTTAAGACTAAAACACCGTAAAAAATTAAAAAAATAAAAGCTTTTTTAAATATCCACTGACATTCACACAGCGCCATCCAGCCCCAAGTTAAGCATGAAGCCTCTAGTTATAGGTACTAAACAACGGATAAACATACTTATGTTTTTTTTGTAAATACATAGAAAACACCCAGACCAATACAAACACACATGTTCATGCACACAAATGTTTGTATTGCCCGGGGATCGAACCCGGAACCCTTGGTGTAGTAGCCTATGTCTCAACCATAACACCAAACGGGTCGTCAAAATGGTCGTCTTTTGTCACCTGAATCGTCTGATTGTCTTCAAAGATAGATGACTTTGTGCTTTAAATAGATTAATGATATAAGAGGGCATTTTAATATAAGACATACTTCAGTGATTTTATTAATACAAGGTGGGTTAGTAACTCCGATATATTGGCTGGTGTTTATCAATATAACTATCTTAACGAAGAAAGGAAAATATGTAGATTTCAGTGTGAAGAATATTGTATTGTATTGATCTAAAGAAGGTTGCTGGTGGCCGCTGGATACAGCTTCCGACAGGTGGGAGTGGAAGTTTTGGAGGAGGTCTACTTTCAACAGTGGAAATAATGTGGCTTATATGATGATAGAGTTCTTATTATTATATATTAAAATTTAATATATCATGAAATTTAGTCGTGAAATTTATATAATTCTAACCAACGCTCGTTATTTTTTATATTAAATAAAAAACACTTGTTGTGGTCTCACCAACACTTGAAACCTACAGGTAATATAACGATATTATAACATATACATATACCCACGAGAAAAGAAAAGAGTAACCCACGAGTTTCTTGCCGGGACTTCTCGTGGATGGCAGCATTCCGAACCGGTGGTATTAGTCATTAGATTAATAAAATATATATATATACTGTTTTAACGATTCAAAAGTATCTGTAAAGATTTTATTTGATTTCAATTTCAATATACTATACAAATATACATGAGTTAAAGACAAGTCCATTAAACTAAGACAGGTAAACACCTCATTTTACGGTCCTGAAGTAGTAATAACGAGACTAAATAACCTATTTGGCTCGTCATACATTTACGAGATAAAACTGATCTCACACTAACTAACTCAATCTTTGACAACTGAAAACGATGTCCTAAAGCTATTTTGACCAAAGCAACTAGTAGAAACGTCTGCGTTTCTATCTCAAAGAAAACTCGATTATAAGACGATTAGATCTTAAGCTGAAGACAATAGGGTCCGACCTTGATTGAGACAGCGAAACTCAATAAAACAGTGCTAAGTTGAACCGGACCAAGTTCCGAGCTTGCTTTAACTTGTTTAGTTTGTTGCGGCATTTTTAACGGAGCACAGCTTTGTTTTAGCAGATCAATTCTAACTTGCCAATAGCTGAATCAGTTTGAAGTGACTTTGAAACTGATGAAATAATGGACATAAGTACGGTATCAATCGATGTATAAACTAGATTCGACAAATTTAACATAACGCCGTGTGAAAGCAGATAAGAATAAATTTATTACCACTATAAATAACCATAAGAGCGTCGGTGGCTCAGTGGTGTGGACTGTCACCTTCCTACTAGGAGGGCTGAGGTTCAAATCCCGACACGTACCAATGTGATTTCGAATTTTCGAAATATATGTACGTTATCCGACGCTCTTACGGTGAAGGAAAACATCGTGAGAAAACCTTCATGCACGCCTGCGAAGAGATTCAAAGGTTGTGTGAAGTCGTCCAATCCGCACTGGCCGCGTGGACGACTTAGGCCTAATCACCATATACGGTAGGCTCGTGCCCTCGGTGGGGACGTTTAATGAGCTGATGATGATGATAAATAACCATATAATGAGAGTTGTTTAGGGATAAAATATTGGCAGAAAACTGAAGCAGTGTATTTGACAAGGTCTATACGTTTCATAAACATTCTTGGATAGGTAACTTTCAGCAGCAACACTCTGATCACTTTTTGAAGGGAAAAATTAAAATATAATGAATTAAGATTGTTTTGTCATTGAGTTAACATTGATATAACAAACAATTTAGTCACCGTTAAATGTTTCAGGATTTAAAAATTATCAAAAAGGAATATCAACCCTGAACGAATAGTACGTTCAGGCCATAAATGCGCTAATTTGAAACTGCGCTGATATTATCGTAATTGTGTCTTAATAGTAAAATTTGCATTCATTCGTTCTGTTTTATGGGAGATTTAATTGATAACATCATTGGACAATTATCCTACTATCTTATTACCATTTAAACCATTACGCTACAGTTGTACCGGAATGTCAATTTTCAGTTGGATTATAAAGTGTCGTAATTGTGTCGTTATGGCAATTGCATAAGTTGAATTGGGGCTCAGATATTATATCCAACCTATGCTCATTCAGAATTGGACATATTGATTTATATTACCTGAAAAATTTATTAAGACTGAAGAGGTACAAGCATCTGACAAAAAGAAAATAAACAAACGTCAGTCGGAACTCAATAAAAGAAAGCCGAGCTCAACGAGTGTGTCCGGACTGCAATGAACCTAGCTTCGGTATCCTGCGGCCAACTTCTGATTGTGGCCGTTATTAAAGTAAAGCACTTGTAGTTTGCTGGCATTTAAAAAGTTTCTAGTTTGCAAGTTTGTGAGGGTAACTAGAAACTAGATATTTCTTTGATTGCTGTGAAATCTGTTTCTTTGCATTTTTTTTATTGAGTGTCCCCATTTCAAAATAAAACGCACAGATAATATTTTAAGTCACCTAACTAACGACCGACCATGGTCATATGTTATGTTACTGGCACATTTTTCGCACTTAGTCCTTGAAGTGGACTATTATGCGTGAGCCATGACGGCCTCTTGGTTACTCTAGCCACCCGAATCCCGGGTTGTCGTCAACAAGCGTGAGTGTTGGCAAATGAAACAGGAAAGCCTACTACACATTGACGGACTTTTTTACTGAAATATGAAATTTAATACAATTGCCTTCATTTTAACATACCTTTTTATTAAATATTTCTTATTAATTTGTTAATTTTGGCTCCTGACATAACTTGTATTGTATTTTTATAATTGTATTCTATTTTGGTAACTTAGACATAAAATGTGTACGCCTACTAAAGGCAACGCATAGTGATACATGTTTAACTATGGCCCAACATCTGTATTTATTTTACCACCTATGCAAATAAATGATTTGTTTGTTTGTTTGTTATCTTTACTGAAACTTGTGCTAATAGAGAAGGAAGTGAGTTCATCTATCATTCATTGATCATCACTTATTTCATTCATATTTTAATAAAAATAACTAGTGACGAGGCATCGTGGTTTATGACCTTGGCCTATTTAGAATGGCTTGAATTTACAAAAAAAAGTCAAAATACTTTATACCGAACAATGAGAATTGAGATAAAATAATTATTAAAAAATATATTCTAAAGCACACCTAACCCAAAACCATGGGCGCGAGTAACAGAACACAAATTAATTACGAGAGGTCCCCGAATAATGCCGGCCATAATTTAAACTTTTCACCGCAATCTTAAACTCAAACTCGGCAAGTCGAGAAGTGGATTTTTTTATACAGAACAAAAGTTGCTAAGTAAACATCCTAATTTTGCGAGTTCCAGTTTTCGAGGCCTATCGCGATTTAAATATTTGATTCCGTAAACTCCCCTTGGCGATCTCGGAACTACTGGAGGTGTTTTAAATTGTAAGGCATTTAATGAATTCACTCAACGTGATAATCTTTAGATTGCATCGCACCGTTCAGCGAGGGGCTTTTCCTCTTCTGTACTGTACTGATATAATATTAGTATATACAAAAATACAGAAACAAGTACTCTTAGTGCAAAAACTGAAGATTCTGTATTTGTCCTCACCGAGGAACGCGTGAGGACAAATACAGAAGGAATATCAGGCCGGAGGTCGTGGGACGCCCTCCGGCCCGATGGACTGACGATTTGCGAAAGGTCGCTGGTGGAGGCTGGAGTGGAGGCTGAGAAAAGCGGAGGACCGGGATATCTGGCGCAAAATGGGGGAGACCTCTGTCCAGGAGTGGACTGCGATAGGTTGTATAGAGGGAGGGGCACAAGACTACCCGTAAAGAGTGTATAGGTCTTAGTCATCCACGCGGGTCTATTGCGGATTGGCCGACTACACGCACAACCTTTGAATCTCTTCGTAGGCGGGCAGGTTTCCTCACGATGTTTTCCTTCATCGTAAGAGCGTCAGATAAATGTACATAATACAATTTTGTAAGGACCTAAACTGAATACACACTTTTCATTTCATTTTCAAATAAAAATCTCATTAGCCCATTTAAAATTAACGGGGTCGGGGCTCTGTTCTCGATAACTGCATCCAGCTATGCATTCCTCTTGCATGCGACAACGTCAAACTGGCAACATGTCCAATAAACACGGGCGGTTAACAAAGGAACTCGCTATGCATTTTATGCATACCCCTCAAAGGCTTTCAGGCGCGAACAAAGTGGTCAAGGGCCATGCCCTTTGCATTCAACCTTTGTGCACGGCTCGTGCTTGGAGCTGGTTTAGTATTGCAACTGTAAACTCGTTACTAACCGCTTGTTTAACACGGAGACTTTTTTATATTTGTACTTTTTTAATGTTTTTCCGCATTGAACAGTATTTTAAATATAAATATCCGCAGACATGCACACAGCGCCATCCAGTCCCAAGATAAGCGTGAAGCCTATATTATGCGTACTAACATACTTGTATACATTTTTTGAAAATACATACGTAAGAAACTCCCAGACCATTATAAACAGACATGCACACAAATTTTTGTACTGCCCGGGGATCGAATCCGGAACCCATGGTGTAGCAGCCGACAGCCGAGTATTAAAACTTTAGGTCGAAATATTAACTCAAGTTTCATTGATACAATTGGGATTTCAATTGGATTAGAATTGACTTCGCAATATGTTATGTAATGCCTTATATATCTCGTATTTTGGAATCACAAAAAAAGGTAAAATAATTCGTCAATATTATCTCGGTATATATTTAACAAGATTGTTCACTATAATTTTCTCATACATTCTTCATATTTGGAGATAGTAGAGAATCTTGCGCTAGGCTGAGAAAAATTTACGCTCGTCACTTGAGTCCGAAAAGACCATCAACGGCTAAAAGCGAAAATCCCACGTAAAAAAATATTTCTTGCTCAAATCGTCTGGTCCAGTAACATTCAGTTTCAGAAAGCCAACATACAAAAATCAACACAGCTTTCAAATATTCCACCATCGATACTCGTATACGAGTTTAGTATTCGTTATAACTGTAGGTTGGCATTTGCATCTCAATGTTCACGACGGTATTCAGCGACACGTGTCCGACCTCCGTGACGCGCCGCTTAATCGATTGATTCGATTCCGACTCGACTCGATTGGTGCGAGTGATTCCGGTTCTACGGTTGCGCACGCATGCAAATACGCGAGGTGCAATATATTTATTTTATGTTGGATAAAATTGCTGAAAACTTAATACGTGGTCGGAAAATAATAGTATTCTCTGTTTGAAAGTTTCCTTTGCCTGCGATTATAAAAATAGGTTAGCGATTCTAATTAATTAAATTCCAAATTTGAATTCAATCAATTACAAACGCGAACATTCTATTCTTTGTATAATATGAATAAGTATGTATTTACAAAAAAAATATATAAGTATGTTTATCGGTTGTTTAGTACTTTAGTACCCTGAATACAAGATTCACGCTTAACTTAGGCTTGATGGCGATGTGTGAATGTCAGTGGATATTTATTTATATATTTACTTCCTTTTTATTCAAATAACGTTCCAGTAACAATGGAAGCTGACTATTTTATCCATTTTTAAGGTAACTTTACAAAGCAATTACATAGTACCGTTTGTACATAATGAAATTTACATTTGATTATGAGACTACGCAACGCACGTATAAGATGATACCTTCATAGCTTCCGTTGGCGTAATTTACATCAAACGGGTGTGGTTTGTTGTTAAATTACATTAACACGAGGGTTGCTTAGTGGATTACAATAATTGTATTAATGAAGGATTTAAGATTGTTTATTAACATTTAATATTGTTTTGCCTTATATAAAATGAAATGATGGTTGAGACGTCGCCTGCAACACCAAGGGTTCGATCCCCGGGCAGTACAAATATTTGTGTGCATGAACATGTCTGTTTGTAATGGTCTGGGTGTTTTCTATGTATAATATGTATGTATTTACAAAAAAAATGTATATAAGTATGTTTATCTGTTGTTCAGTACCCATAATACAGGCTTCACGCTTAACTTGGGGCTAGATGGCGCTGTGTGAATGTCAGTGGATATTTATTATTATTTATTGTAAATATAGTTCAACCGAAATGAAATGACAAAAATGGCGCTGATCATTTTAAATTTTCCTAACGACTGAACGACAGATTTTTTTACAGGCTACTGCTGTTGGTCGCATTTTCACAGTCTTTCTGAGCATGTGATGCATTGTATATTAATGATGTGATGTCAATGGCAACACCAAGGGTTTATGAGTGGGCTATCACAAAATATTAGGTGAGACGACGCTTTGTTTGCCTACATTATGAAATAAAGAGATTTGTCGTATTAAATCTTAACTATCTTTAGAAAGTTTTTAATCGAGCAAACAGCCCACCTATTTATCTAGGCAAATACAATCATGAAATCATGACACTGTATTATAAAACTACGAACGTTCGTGTATTAAAAACAAATCTACCTAAATACGTGCTCGTTGCGAGCAGCCGGGGCCGGGGAGCGTGAAGAGCCAAGCATGCGTGACGACCTCCACCCACCCCCTACATCTTTCCAACACTTGACGTCGAAGACGTCTGTAATTTACAGCGAAATTTGGATACGCTAGGCTGGCATATGTGGAGCAAAATGAAAGCTCAATTAAGGCTTTTTTGTGTTGGCGATACTAAAAATATAATTATTGATATTTTTATCTTCTATAGGTAGACATTATTTATTTATTTTATTTATTAGACCGCCATCATATTTATTTATTTATTAGACCGCCATCTTACCTTATGGTAAGTGATGATGCGGCAAGATGGATCATGCCTGCCTAAAACAGTCTATTCACTCTTGCCTTGATGACGGCTAAGTTGTAATTATCGGGAAACACATAAGGAGATAAAGAGTTTCATTTTTGCGGTGCGCATTAAGAACAATGAACCATAGCGGGCTGTGGGAATATGTCGAATGTCAACCACGTAAGGATGGAATGCTCGCCTCCGTCTTGTATCCCGATGGTGAAAAAGGGGCTCGTGGAATTATCTCGTGTAATTCCATCGCACATTCACCGAAATGTCCCACCCCACACTGAGGGGCACGAGCCTACCCGTAAAGGGTGTATAGGCCTTAGTCATCCACGCGGGCCCAGTGCGGATCGGCCGACTTCACGCACAAAATTTGAATCATCGCAGTAAAGTTCGCTTGAACTTCGCAGACGTGTGAAATTTTCCTCCGATGTATGTATGGTAGCTGTAGGTAGTGCTGCCCTGCACCCGACACCCAAGACGACAGATATTAGGTCTTTTATACCTAGTTATTTCTAATTTAACTGGTTATAGTGCCCTCATCCCGAAACACAGAAGTGTGCAACACTCCTTTTTACGGGACGATATCTATCACTGCGGTAGTACCTACCTAGACTACTCAGTACCGAGTCTGCAACCTAGTAAAGCATCTGTGTATAATTTATACCTTAACTTAAACTTAAAGTGATTATGGAACCACCTTCTTCACCGCAAAGAAACAGTTTCATTCTCAATTTCGTGCTAGCAAATGCGTCACGCGGCGCGAAATGAAGTCGTTTGGATGCGACGAGGTATTTCAATTGCTTCACAATAAACGACTTGCACGAACAAGATTCGATGTTATAAGTGCAAAAGTTAACAACAACCCCTTGTTAGTTACGGTGTCTCGCATTATTAGTACTTCGCATTTTCTGGTACAAAATTCTGACGTATTATCATAGGAATATTGTTTTAATTGATGGTGGTAACCAATGATGTATAAAAGTATGGATATGCTCACAAAACAATCGATAAAAGTGTTCCCAATGCAGTGACAGCACACATACACATATTTAGAACACATTTACCTAAACAAAAGAGTACAAACTGTACTCTCTTCGGCGGTTCGTTTTTGAGGCACGGATGGCGTATCTACCTTTATATATACCGAATATCATTGGTGGTAACTCTCTTGGAGATGCCTAACCATAGATTTTCTGTTGTGTTAATTAGTCAATGTGCGAAAGTGAAGTTACCACATTGCAAATTGAAGATAAAATTAGTTCATACTTTTTTAATTTTGCTACACTGACTTCTGAAATATAACTTTTTTGAAAAGTAATTAGAGATGCGTTTGATTAATTTCGGTTTCAGAAACTGTTATACATACTTAATTTTTAAATGTAGCTCGTCAAACTAACAAAACAAAATAGGATACCAATTGTTTAAATATCATCATCATCAGCACCTAAACGTCTCTACTGAGAGGCACGAGCCTACCCGTAAAAGGTGTAGGCCTAGGCCTTAGTCAAATACGCGAGCCCAGTGCTTATTGACTGTTGACCGACTTCACGTACAATCTTTGAATCTCTTCGCGCATGTTCTTGCGCATGTTACCTCACGATATTCTTCTATAATGTGAATGTAAGAGAGTCGGGTAAACGTACATATAATTTAGAAAATTATGTAAGTACGTGGCGGCGTATTTGAATCTACACCTTTCAGTTCGGAAGGTAACAGTCCACACCTATAAGCCATCGACGCTGACCTATATATGGCTACTTAAACCAAATGGTGGACTATGGAAAATTGTTACTCCAACTAAAATGACGAATAATCAAAATAATTACACAAATATGATTTGTGCTCAAACTTCAAACACCACACCAATACATGAAAGGCATTCCATTACAAACGCAAAGTTTGATAACAACATAATAAAAACTAACACGAAGGGCGCAAAACTCGCGCGAAACCGGAATCGTAACCGCTTCAAACACACCGAAACCGGTTCAAACTAGTTTCAAATCAAAACTGCTGCGGGGTCGCTTTGATGTGGCAACGGAATTCAGTTCCAAATGAATTGGGAACATTATTTAGGCTGAGAAAGCCTTTGTCTAATTCATAGGTTGGTATTTGTGCGCTTTCAATCTGTTTTGGAACTGATATCATTGAAATGTTAGATTAAATGTGAAATGGATACGTCAAATTTAGGTGTATCGATGATTCTAACGTTTGTGGTTGCTACACGACCAAATATCACGACCTACCGAAGTTTTACATGCGACCCACATAACACAAACTGTATTCGAACTTAGCCTATTCCTCGGCAATTGCTTAAAAATGTCACTCCATTCCCGCTTCCGAACTTCGTGGGGGGTAATAAAAAATTGTTTTCAAAGATTCCCAAAGTTCACATTTTTAGATTGGTAGGGCGAGTGCGTGACGACACGCGTGTGGAAGCTGAGTCACGTGTGTTACCCTAAAGGCATTTGTTTTGCTTGTAGGCGCGGATGTGATCGCTGGTTATCCAAACAAACGTCGAAATTGGAAGCTTTATTACAGAATAACAATTCTGAAACGTGATAGGTGCTTATCACAATACCACTTAGTTCAATCTACACGCAGGATTCATTTGCTATGAGTTTAAGTACTTTTTAGAACTCGGTTTTCTTTTTTTCTAATTACTTATCTGATGCAATCAATTCGAATTGAAGACTTAGCTATTTACTATGGATTTTCGTTTGCAATGATAAGTACTTTGAACTCTGTCTTCTTTTTTACTAATAACTCATCTGTGTACAAATTTTTGTACATGAACATGTATGTTTGTTGTATTATTGGCCTGGGTGTTTTCTATGTATAATGTGCACATATATACAAAAAATGTATATAAGTATGGTTATCAGTTGTTTGGTACCCGAAACACAAGCTTCACGCTTAATTTGGGGCTAGATGGCGTTGTGTGAATCCCTCTCTCTTCAACCTATCGCAGTTCACTGCTGGACATAGGTCTCCTCCACTTATCGCCAGATATCCCGGTCTTCCGCTTTCCTCATCCAGCCTCCACCGGCGTCCTACGCTTATCTTGCTAAGACGCGGTCTCCACTCCAGAACTCGTCAGCTTCAACGGCCATCGGCTCTGCGACATACGTGACCAGCCCACTGTCACTTCAACTTGCTGATCCAGCGGGCTATGTCGGTAACTTTAGTTCCCTTACGGATTAAATCATTTCGTTGTGTGAATATCAGTGGATATTTATTTATTCATAGAGGCCAAACACATATTTCTTTAATGTTACACAAGAAGTGACTTATTTTGAGACTTCACGCTGTACATTCGAAACAGGCTCATACCACCACCCTCCACTGCGTAGCTCTCAAGCTGAGTCACGGTTCACTTATCCAGCAAACACGCTTTTCATTTATTTAACGATGACATTTAGTTTTCCGTAAGGGAAAAAATTGTTTTCTTCGAGTATTTTCCACACATAAGAGTGACAAAACTGTTTTCGCGTTTAATTTATGAATAATTCATTGTATGTCAAAACTAATAAGATACAAAGCACCTTATTGGAGATATCCAAGCCGCATATTACAAGAAATTTCTTCCAACCAAAGCAAAACACTTTACAAAAGTCACCACATTTTGCAAAAAAAAAACCATTTAATTCTATATTGGCCTAAAAATAGCCAAAGCTGAATAAGCAATCTCTACTAACTAAAGTCAAAACTTTTGAAATAGTCACCACAAATTGAAAAAAGAAATTTATTTGCGGACAGCATCGTCTCTGTCCTATCAAAAAATAGCCTCTCAAAAAAAAATAAAAAAAAACAAATATTCACCGCCCGTCGCCCTGTCATCGAAATATCGGAGTCGTAAGACCCCCCTTTGCCCTGTGGACGTGCCAGTACCTCCTGACGTCATCTGCAGTACATTCTCGAGTCACTGCACCAAGCTGTCGCGGAACGTAGCAATTGTGTCGCGAGCACGCTCTCACTCAATACGTGACGAGCGACGTAATCGATTCGACATTGATCGGGGTGCGAATGACACGAAAATCGGCGTGAATTGTCATAAAGGCGCCAGTGTGAGGACCATGACGGGCTTTCATAAAAAGAACTAAAGTAGTCCACAACTCAATAGATTATATTGATAGCGTCGGTGGCTCATTAATTTGCGTAAACTGGAGGATGCAGATTCACATCCCGCCACGTAATGTCTTTTCGAATTTCGAAATTGTATGTACGTTTATCCGACGCTCATACGGCGAAATTCAAAAGTTCTGCGTGAAGTCTACGCCCGTGTGGAAGACTAAGGCCTATACCCACTTTACGGGTAGGCTCGTACCACTCGGTGGGGACTTTAAGAGCTGATTCTATTATGCTAAAAGTGAATTGTACAGAAAAAAACGTTAAAAAAGCGGTCATCTCAAATCCAAAAAATCGGTTAACAGAAACTGACACTAATAAATAAAAAACCCTAACGTACATTCTTTCAAATCAACAAATGAGGCATTGCCATTACACGTGACATCTGGAAGCATTTTATAAGGTTCACAATTCCGCGCATAAAATATCGCCACAGATTCATAACAGCCAACAATGGTTCAAATTCATAAACGCTCCGGCCGGTTACGCGCCATACCCGGCAACGGCACCAGGATATCCGGAGCGCCTCCTATTTTGGACCCCATTTTTACATCTCGCTGCTAGATAAAGTTCATGTAATAATACTCAGGTACTTGTGGAGAAAACCCTTGCCATAATTTAGGGAACCTCTAAATCGAGTGGCATTAGAATGTAGATAGGGTTTATAGCAGACTCATTGTGGCCCTTACTGAAAGTAGAAGTGACTTTTGTTTATTTATACTTTTATTTGTACTGTAATATTTTATATAGGAACATTTTCTTAACGATAGGAGATCCAAAACTTTAGCAAAGACGTACCGTTAGTCTTATCACAAGTAAGTTTGGAAGGTTGAGTGGAAATACGATTTTAAAAAGAGGACACAATGTACAATCAATTGGACATCATTGTTTATTTTAAATTATCGGTATTTATGTGGATTGTGACTACGAAGTCTTGGAATCATGAACCGTGTTCTCAATTAAATTTATGTCCGAAAATATAACACGAACATTTAAAACTATTCCCTAATTTTATTGTTGATATCTTTTTTTTTACTACTGCGATTAATATCGCAGATGACCATCTTTAGCAGACAATTGGAGAGGACAGAGGGCTCACAACCATAACCTGTATGATTAGGCGAAAACTCTTATCATTGTTGCTCCAATCCATTTGTCAAACTTTATTATATGCACAACGTACTTGTCGTTTGTCTGCAACTCCAAGAGTTTATTACGATTTCAAATTTATCACTGCAAGTTGGAAATACAATAATTCCTACAGTGTCGACCGTTTCTTCGATAGCGTCGCAGTGCAAAGCCTCGCGTCAAAATTACTTGTTTGCAAGTACCCTAGCTGCGCTTTCTCCCAAATGCAATTCCACTCCGAGCTGCATCTCGGACACAAATGTCCGCATTCACTGCTTCCATTTATTGCATGTGCACCGAACAAAGCGTTCGTGCTCAAACCGATTTCGGATTCTTAGGGAGAAATGTTGATTTTTGTAGCCGATTTTCGATTCTTTGGGGACCGGTTCTTTTGGATGGGTTTGATAGTTTGCGGTATGCTAAGGTACTTGTAATCAGGGTTCAGTTTCATCGTATGTTTTTTAACATATTATATTGAATTTTACTCGGGTAATTATAGGATCAAATTGAATATTCCTGTATTTTTAAAATAATCTGCATTAGGGGGATGAATGGTTTATACTATATTGAATAGAATTACCTACCTTCAGTGATAAAAGATTGTAATATAGCAATCGCTAAATAACTTTATTCCTAATATCTAGTAGATTAGGATGGAAAACGTAATTCAATTTGATGTCTGTGTATGCTACATGTGACGTGTGACACTCACCAACTGGGCTTTCTTCATTCCAAAACGAATCATCCAGTGTGTAATCGGCTTCTGTAACAAACAAAGTAATTTTTATTACTTTGACTTGTTCTGAAAGCATGCTTACTTATTCAATATGAATATGCTTAAATATATGGTATGATTCAATGAGAATGACTTTTAAATTTTCGACGTTTAGTTTTTATAATTTTACTTACGTGCTTTTTAAAGTACTAACTTTATTCCTAAGGTACTATGCAATGATAAAAAGCCCAGAAGGCACGTTCTAGCGATCACAACTTTTGATTTAGTTTTATGAAACAAAATGACAAATATGCAGAACGATATGTTATATTTGTGATTCGTTAATGAGACTTTAATGCAGTTTTTTTTACTAGAAACGTGAAGACTTCAAGTCACAGCATCCAGTCAAGTATTTATTCAAACTTTTTTGTATGCTTGTCCGTGAGACACAGTTATAATAAACTCCTCAAATAAACTCACACCATCTTAAATCAGAAATATTTTTAAAGAATGTATAAAATTTTATTCTTTTTTTATTGTATGATACATACATGAAGTTCTATGAATTGTGTAACTGCGTTATATATATGTATCCTTGTAATTAATGAACTAAAATAAATATTTAACATCTTCATTTTTTTTCATTATTCATGCAAAAAGTAAGTAAGCATTATGAACACATAATGGAACAATTAAATACCACCATGCAAGAAAACACCCCGGGGAAGACATATCGCAAAAATACGTCGCGCGAGAAAGTGCGCGTAACAAAAATATAATTACTGCCAGCGACTCCAACAATGGGTTTGTGGAACGAAACGCCGCTTTGCCGACGGGTTCGGTGCGTCCATTGTTATTATAATAAGCTCGTTAACCGGTATGCCAAAGCGTTATTTACATGTGGAAAAGTTTCCACTTTTTCGCCACTCAAAAATTCGAATGGAAATTTTAAGTGCGAAAGATGATTGGAACATTTTCATGATAGACATACATTTATAAGCGTCGGGCTCAATGTGTGGACTGTCGCTTCCTACCGGGAGTGCTGAGGTTCAAATCCCGACAGTACCAATGTGTTTTCGATTTTCGAAAATATATGTACGTTATCCGACGCCTTACGTTGACGTTGTGTTGTGAAGTCGTCAATCCGCACTGGGCCCGCGTGGACGACTAAGGCCTAATCACCCTATACGGGTAGGCTCGTGCCCCTCGGTGGGACGTTTAATAAGCTGATGATGATGATATATTTATTGTAGAGTTTGATTAAAAAATGTTCTTTGTACACAATCATTTAAGTTTTACTTTAATAAATTTCATGGCACATTTTTGTAAATCGCCATCAAGCGACAAACAAAGCACCTAATCTTATATGTCAATTTTAAACATAATTATTGTTTGTGTAAATATCTTTATCAATACATAGAGAATACCTAGACAAGTGCAAACAGACATGTTTATGCAGCCGATTTATCCACCACGGGTTAACAAATATTTCACAGTAACTTCAATGGTTAATCTCGTGGGATAAATGTTCCCGCAAACAATAGATAGGTATTCTATTGTCATTCCACAATAAGTCATCGAGCGACTTAATACGAATTAAGCTCACCTCATGCAGAATCTCACTAAAAAATATTCCGCGGCAAAAGTCTGCCCATCGCGTTTGTTGGGCAGAATTTTCATTCATAATCACGTCGCACGCTACTTGTCAAAGTGACACAGTATGCTCGTGCTTTTGATTTCGTACCCTTTCGATAACGCGTTTTAATGCAATAATTTATATCATAAATATAACAATGTGTCATAGTACTCGTATGTGTCAAGCGGCTCAGACATTTTTAGTTGTTATTATTCGTAATTGTTATTTTATTAGTTATTTTATTGTTTATCTAAGTAGAGCGTCGGTGCTCAGTGGTGTGACTGTCGCCTACGTACTGGAAGGGCTGAGGTTAAATCCCGACACGTACCAATGTATTTCGTTCGAAAAATATATGTACGTTTTCCGACGCTCTTACGGTGAAGGAAAAACATCGTGAGGAAACCTTCATGCACGCCTGCGAAGAGATTCGAAGGTTGTGGTGAATCGTCCAATCCGCACTGGGCCCGCGTGGACGACTAAGGCCTGATCACCCTCTACGGGTAGGCTCGTGCCCCTCGGTGGGGACGTTTAATGAGCTGATGATGATGATGATGAAGTCGAGCGATTATGATGATGATAAAGTTTGTTGTATAATTTTACAAATGTTGTGTTTTTATAAATTTATTTAAGTCTACTATTACAAATACAAACCTCACAAATTTATAGTGTTTATGCACTAAGCAATTACCCATATTTCAAACTTATATTTAAGGTTAGCAATAATACTTTTGGAAAATTAAAATTAACGGATACTTTGACCTGAACTTATAGTTATCCATACTGGGTATTCCCAGCGTTCAGCGTAAGATTGCCACTAGAAATACTCAACTCTGGCAGCAATAAAAATCACCAAGTTTGATATTTTAATATCAGCAGAATTTTATAAAATTATTATGAACAAAAGGGCTTTGAAGTGAAATTAAATTTACGAGCAGTATTTTCCTTCTTGCTGCACGTGACTGGTAATAAGGGATGCTTTAATAAATTATTGAGGGACGTGACGAGAAACAATTTGAAAAAATGTTGAGGTCTCAACCTCTTATCTGATGAAAGCTGAAATCTAGATCGACTTCTAATGAGGAAAAAATATATTCAACTAAATAGTATGCATTTTATGATGAAGTTAGTATTTTTAGGGCAGTATTTTAAGTTTTGAGTTAGAGAGGAATGGTGCTATTTATCGTATATATACTCTATTTAATTAATATTTTTAAAGCACTATATACGCGGAAGACAATGTTAACATGACGACTATATATATCAGATGAGCTAAGGCCTATTACAGTGTGTAGCATTAGTAATAAGGAAATCAATAAGTATCGAGAAATCTGGTGCAAAGTTTGGGATACCTTTCTCCATCAGTGCACTGCGATATTTTAAACAGATTTCAGTCCTTAACAAACATTGTTCCAATTTCCAGTGTTTTTTTTTAATTAATAAATTCATAAAGATTTTCCCAAGTGCTCCACGTTTTAATATTCCAATCTCATTATATTAAACTCGGCCATGTCATTTTAATTATATCTCCATTAAAAATACTACGGCGATATCAAAATCACTCAGTAACAAAATATCCTAGAAGAGTCCCCATTTACGGAGGGCACTTGGCTGAATTGTTATTTTTTTCTCCCTCCTGAGTGTTTCTAATTAAAATTAATTGCTTTTACGTTTAGAAGTTAATTGTTGTAAGGAAATGAGCGCTCAAACATTAATTGTTAAATAAATGAACGAGAGCCATGAGACTGAAGTTGGTAGTTTCCTACTAATTTGTATCCCTCTAGGGGATCAAGCTGAGGTTTTAATTGAATAAGATGAAAGGTAATAGCATCAATGACGGAAATTGAAACGGAACATGTGTAAAATACGAGTAGTACACACCTCAATCTAATGTAGAAAATCTGAAATTTGGGGGGAGATGGTGGTTAACCATCTCTTAAAACCGTTTTACAATAATATTACTTAGCCTTTTTTGGTACACAAATGCTGACGTATCATTATAGTAATACTGTTAAGGCCTGACGATAACCCAAGTGCGTTAATTTACACCAAGAAGGTATATATATATGTACCATCCACCAATCAGTTAAGACAATTAATTCCAAAATAAACTGCGTATATATTGGCAAATTCTCTTATTATATATATTATATATATATATAATAAGAATTATATATATATATAAAACAATAAATAATATATATATATATAACAACAACTGCAATACCGAGGGCAAAGCCATGCTACTGCCTATCAAAGGAAAGACTCTCTCTTAAACCTCGTTTGAAGAAAGACATGTCGTATTGTTAGGAAATACCGTGGCTGGGAGGTCGTTCCATAAGTACATATATAACATACCTACATACAAAATACCAAGATCGATACAAACGGACGAGATTATGCATGAAATACTGATCGACCGAGACCGGAAGTTTTGCTGTAGTAGTCTAATTCTAATCCCGAAACATTGAATGCCCATGGCTGGGCACCAAACCCTACATAAAAGATAAGTTATCTTATCTAAAACAAAGTTACATCACTGACGCGCACAAATCGCAAACGACATTTAACGTCCGCTTAACTTCGCGAAGCCAACTTGAAAATTATCATACTGACAGAATTCCGTATGAGCTGAACGCGTGTTTGATTATGAAGGTAGTTACATCTACATTGTTTGTGGACCTTACGGCCCTTTGGAAAATTCTACGAATCTTTGTACGCCGAAGTTTCTGTAATGGTTTTTATTTATAATGTAAAGTATATGGTAATGATACGCCAGAATATGACAGAGGCATTAAAGGAGACCAACAACTGACAGACAGTTATTTTCTTCCATCAATGCTGCCCTCGCCCGTCACCCGAGACAGCAGATGTTAGGTCTCTTATACCTAATTTCACTAGCTACAGTGCCTCATCTCGAAACACAAAAATGCATAACACTCGTTCACGGATGATCTGCACTGCGGTGGTACCTACCTAGACGACTCAGTATCGAGTCTACCACCTAGTATATGGTGGTTGCTATATAAGCCAGTTTAAGCTTATTTATAATATATGAACCTTTTGCTTGAGAACCCAAAAGTACGGACGTGTGCGATTAGCATATTTGTATATGATAAATTGAGCTTAGTTAAATTTTGTTATGTAAATTAACTTTTTAGTCTAAGCTTCGAATCGATCTTATTATTATGTAAATTGTAAAATTATAGATTTTTATATTATTGTTAGAATAAAATTATGATAACCCTTTTGCATAGCCGCTTACGTTCGATTGACCTAGTTGAGGAACTATAACTGGTCAGTTAATAGATTTAATCGAAAAATGTTACCCCGACGTCTTTGTGATTTGTAAGACGTATCAAGCTGCCAGTTACTAATGCTATTTCCTATTCAACCTATCGCAGTCCACTGACTGGACATAGGCTGGACATAAGCCTCCCCCATTTTGCGCCAGATATCCCGGTCCTCCGCTTTTCTCATCCAGCCTCAGCGACCTTTCGCAAGTCGCGTCCATCGAGCCGGAGGCGTCCTACGCTACGCTCGCCGAGACGCGGTCTCCACTCCAGAACTCGTCTGCTCCAACCGCCATCGGTTCTACGACATACGTGACCAGCCCACTGCCACTTCAACTTGCTGATCCGGCGGGCTATGTCGGATTTATAATGCTATTTATATTAAGCATAATATAATATTCAAAAAAATATACACCTGATAGCAAAGTTCGTATAACGAGGCCCTTACTAGGCTTCTTGCCAGATTCATCTCAGTTTGTAGCATCATTTGACATGCATAAATGCCTTCCGGGCCTTTGATTTGAAATCAATTAACGAATTTTTACTTTTTTTAATGTATCACTAATTCACATTTAACTCTTTTACACAGACGCACATAAATAAATCAAATGTTTTACGCAAATACATAAAATTGAACATATCATACGTCACCGCACCAAAAACACACGTGGCCACATTCGACGCAAATGAGAAATTACTCATTAATAGAAACCCTGTAACGGAGCTTGTGGAATTGGTATTAATTATTAACACAAACTACACAGATTATCACGCGGGCAGGGCTGCCAACTTAACAAAGATGAAGCCTAGCATAACAAGTTCATTTATGGATTTGCGAGAAATCAGGTAAAGTTTCAGTCTTTAGTCAAAGGTCTAGTTCTTTTTTTTTACGTTATAGCGGGCACACGAGCTGGCGGCTCATCTCATGGTAAATGACGCCGTCGCCCATGTACACTTGCAATACCACAGGCAAAGAAATGCGTTCAATTACAAAGTAGATTAGAAGACAAAACTTTCATTATTTGGATGAGCACTGAATATTTATTTGCAATGTTGGCACATGTTTACCTCGGATGCGCCTGTTTACCAGAATCTTAAGATTATAAAAAATCAAAAACCTATTAATTCAATTTATGTCCAAAAAGAACACTTATGAATGTCAAATTTGATTCTACCACTGGTTGGACTGTGTTGTCTACTGAGAAGAATCCAGCAAAAACTCAGTATCTACTACTACAGAAATGTTTGTAAATGTTTATAATAACTTGTGTATAAAATTTATCAAATATTTATTAAATAGTATTTGTTTAGAAATTATATATAAAGTGTTCTGGAGAGAAATTCCTTTGACCACCAATTAAAGACAGATACAATAAATTTCTATTGTGTGTGGATTCCCGGCGATCAATCGGTTAATTACTACTCATTGCGTGTCAGTGTCCATTTGTTGACCTTATGAACATTAGAAAATACACAGTTAAAATTGATGCTTGTACGTGTTTCTTGCTCTCTTCAACCTATTGCAGTCTTCTTTCAGACACAGGCCGTCCCCATTCTGGGCCGGTCAACCAGATCCTTTGCGTTCCTCAACCAGTATCACTGAAAATTTCGCAAAGTGTCGTTCCAACAGGCGGAAAGTCGTCACGCCTATAAGCGATTTTCAATTCATCTGTACTGGCAGTAAGTACGCCAATATATAACAAGTACCTTGTACAAAAGTTCCTAATTCTGATTTACTTCCTGAACTCTTAAGCTGATTTTGGATTTGAAAGAAATAATTGAACCAGAAACAGTCTACAAATACACCTTTTATACGGCTGCCTTCAAAGTTATTTGGATTGATTATTCGCGAAAGACTTGAGGCTTTGTCTTCTTATTTCCTGTTTTTTGTGGAACTTTCCTTCGTAAGTCTATTTTAATAATTTCTGAAGAACATAATATATAAACACATCAAGAACACTTTATTAAATGAACGGTAAAACGGGTGGGTGGGATATGTGAAAAACTTAGATTAAATTGATCTTTGTACTTATTTGGCTATACTTGAATCATAAATATAACAACTGTCCCTAATTTGTACAAAAACTAATTTTAATTCACGATAAAAATAAGTCGTTACAAAGCTTTTTTCCACCTAGTATAGTTATTCATCATCATCAGCTCATTAAACGTCCCCACCGAGCACGAGCCTACCCGTATAGGGTGATTAGGCCTTAGTCGTCCACGCGGGCCCAGTGCGGATTGGACGACTTCACACACAACCTTCGAATCTCTTCGCAGGCGTGCATGAAGGTTTTCTCACGATGTTTTCCTTCACCGTAAGAGCGTCGGATAACGTACATATATTTTTCGAAATTCGAAAATACATTGGTACGTGTCGGGATTTGAACCTCAGCCCTCCCGGTAGGAAGGCGACAGCCACACCACTAAGCCACCGACGCTCTACAGTATAGTTATTGCATTGTTAATATTTTATCATCATAATTCTGGTTTAGATAAGTTATAACCCTAGTTCAGACAGAGCCAAAAAGAGGCCCACTCCCCTGGTCCATCCACCTCAACATCTGCACCTTAAAGAAGTGCATCGGTGGTGCCACATGGACATCGCTAAATGTATTAATTTTAAGTTCTAATTGTAATAATGAAGATTAAGACTTAAATAATGTAAGAGTTATTGCTACTATTATTATATAAATATAAAACAGAGAGAGAGAGAGAGTATTTATGATGTTATTTATTCCCTTTATTCTATATTATTCACCCCCTACTTTACCTAATGTAAATATTTAGTTATTTTAATTCTGTTATCCCATTCCCCTTTAACCAATTATTTGCGCCATGCGCGGAGCACTAACATAATATTATAATAATTAAATTACAAAATAATCTTAAACTAAAAAGAGTACGACCATGAGTCTGTAGATGTAATTTTATTAATAAAAAAACCCTAGTTCATAAATAAAAGCTTCCCATACATGCCCCGTAATATATAACTATAACTACTGCTAATCTTCAAGAACAATAGTTCGCCCTTGTCAATCTACACCAGAATATACACCACTTCACTGTCGGTTTGTAGCGTTGATTCGAGAACCGACTCGATTTCCCTCGTTACAAAATAGATTACAATAAAGATGAAGTTAACTTTTTTTGCTATGGAATCGATGACCTCTTCATAAAATAAATTTTGGTTAAATAACTCCGTTGACATTAATACTCACACACGTTTCCCAATTCTAAAATAATATTGCTGGACTTTCCAAAAAACGCTTTTATATACATATTATGCATAATTTCATACCTTATGAACATACATACCTTATGAACTTTGCTCAAAAGCTATAGAAAATGATACATTTATTAAATTGGTTTCACAGAAAATTTTGCTGTAAAATATATATAGATATTGACTTTGTTGTTCCTTGGATTATATTTTTATCAATAATTGATGTAAATTAAAAATGCCTTTGCTCACCTAATTACCTAATTTAGAGTTGGCACATTGTAATTGCAATATTATTCAATAATTCTCACAATTCCAGGACACAACACCCACTTAGCACTGTACCGGACAGCCCATGACGCGCGTGTTTTGCATACTACGCGACAACGTCGCGACGTTTTGCATAACCCGTGTCGCGTGTCGCGGTGTCGTCGACAAATTGTATGCGCATTAGATTATTTTGACTGCGGCTGAATGCGTTATGAATTCTAAACGCTGGCATGTTTGTGATTTGTACTCTAAAAATGTGAGTGACGGCCGTGTCCTAGCGGAATGGGTTAACGTTGTTATTACCCTGGCCTTTTCCAGTTAAAAAGTTTTGTTGCTAATTTAGAATGGGACAGTTTTGAATAGCTTTGGGAAAATGATAACAATAAAAATATTATTGTTGACTTTTTGCTTACATCATTGTTTTTATATTGTTATCACAACCTTAGTTCTTATTGTGATTTAACCCATTGAACGCCGGGAATCAGACACAATGGAAAATCTATGTCTGGCGCCTTACTTAAGGCGTCATTGGCCGTCAAAGGGTTAATAGCATCTTATATTTGTTAAGTTATATAGTTGTTATATTTTAGACTGTAATACAAAATATTACTGCCTTAGCTTGTACTAGCTTCTAAGTCGCACGAAAATAAGTAAAATGTACGGAAAGATTTTTCGTCTTTGTGAGTAACGTTACGTCGTAAGTAGGTACTTCTACAATTTCATGAAAAGTCGTCCTTTGCTATATTTTCAAATTTCCAACGCGCTCCTCCAACAGTTATTGTAAAAGAATTGCTCCATTTTCAAATGCAAATTTTCAAACGTACAGTAAATAAGATGGTGGAGATAAAATGTTCTTTGTGATTACCCGTCTATAGTATTTTCGAATTTTAATACCACAAAAAAACTGCTTCATAAAGAACAGGGATTTATTAGTACTCCGAATAAAAACGCTTTTAGCATTGTTTAGGTACTTGATTCGAATCTGCCTTGGGAAGTCAAAAATGCTATTGGTAAAAGGTTTCTTAAGAATAATTGAAGTATTAGTCAGTTCACATACATGAAGTTTGAGTATCACTGTTTTTTTTTTATTGGCAAGATGATAATTAGGAGCTTTTTCCTAACGCTTTCATATTTTAGGTTGTCTATCTAAAAACTCAAAATTTTTAATAGTTCGTGGATTAAAATAATAAAAAACTTAAGTCAAATGGGAGTCCGAACAAGGGTGTTAAATAAAAAGGAATGTAGTATATTTCTTTATTAATAAAATAATAAATAATCACAGTTTTCTTCAATCTCAATTAATAAAAATATTTTAGTAAATAGAATAAAATAAAAAAGTGGTAAACAATTTGTACGTCAAATGGACGGCGCCATTTTGTCGACCGACGTCATTGACAATTGACAGTGAACGTTCGGAAATCGAGTTACGATGTCCAATATTGATACAATTGAGCTAACAGAACGAACCCAATACACTTATAACTAAGGGGACAATTTGGTTCTCAAGAATCATCTTTGTCTTGATAGATATCTATAGGTATTTGTCAGAATAAGTTGAAGATTCATATTGTTCCGGTATTCTGTTGTGCAACTTTTTTTAACTAACACTATAAAAAATGTATAATGACTACAATACATTCACAAGTATTGAGGATGAACTAAAACTAAAAAAATTGTTATTATAATGTGCGGTTTTATAATGGCGGATTATCATCAAACATGTAAAATTAATTTATAAAATTTAATTAATTCATTAAATTTTTATTTAATTTTTTTTTTTTCTAATTATATTTTTTTTTTAAATTTATTTAATTTTTTATATGAACGATATACCGTCGCGACGGTATATCGTTCATATAAATTTATTATATTATAACCAAATTTATTTTTATCATGATATCAAATTTAACTATATTATACTATATAATATAGTTGATAATTAATAGTTAGTTTATAATATAGTTTAATTTAAAAATTTTATTTGGTCACTGGTGGGAGCTGGATGAGAAAAGCGGAGGACCGGGATATCTGGCGCAAAATGGGGAGATCTATGTCCAGCAGTGGACTGCGATAGGTTGAAGATACTATATAATCGATAGTCATTGTGTCGACTGTTGCCTTTTGTTCAAATCACACATATTAATGTCTTTTTGAATTTCCGAAGTTATATGTACGTTTATCCGACGCTTTAGCATGAATGAAAACACAACGAGGAGATTCGGAGGTTGTGCGTGAAGTCGACCAATCCGCACTGAGCCCGCGTGGGCGACTAAGCCAAATCATGTGTAGGCCTTTATCACAGACATCCGAATTACAATTATCTGGACAAGCCGCCAAGTTTATAGCAGTCCAGTGTCGCAATTTCTTTTCGGTTCTTACCTGTGAAAAGTTATTATTTCTTGGTAAATATACTGATTCATTGCGATGATGGCATGTTACAATTGCACAGGATGGCATTTTGGGAAAAAACGGAATTTCTTCTAATACTCGTCTCACAGAGCGTAAACTGGCAGCCAGTGTATGCTCGTTGAGCTTACATTTGTCGCACTTAAAAATGCGGCTTGCCCCATCTCCTGTATTGGGAAATCTGTGGCCTTTATGGTTAGGCTCGTGCTCCAGTAGGGAAGTCTATGAGCTGATGTTGATGAGATATACCAAAACAAGAACTTCTTGGCAAACAGTCCCCATTGTGTACATTAAACAAATATGAAAAAATGAATAATTGCCGTTGGATTTGATTAATTGTTACGTTCGTTCTCATTTCCATGCAAATTGAAATAAAATTTAATATTAAAATATACAAAAGGGCAATGGTTAAAGATAAATCACCTTGACAGTTCTTCTCGAAAGTCGTTCCGCAGATTAAATCATAAAAATAGTACAATCCGTTGATGATTTTTTTCAGAAAATTTGGGAAAAATAAATCTTAAAAATGATTAGTAAAGATTATATTATAGGGCGAGCTTCCCTAAATAAAGGCTATTTGATGAGCAAAATCTTAATGAGCAAAGTCGCGGCAGCTGATTTTTATATGGATTATGGGTAGTTTTATTTTGAATATGAAACTGCGTCTATGTGAACTAAGGACCTATATAACTAATATACAAAGTTCGCAAGTCGACAATGTAATCAAGTTTTGATTTTTGACATTGGGGTTCTTATGGCCTACAGAATCTTAAGTGGGATATACCACGTTTCAAGATTGATCTGCGTCCATCACGTGTTTGGTGCAGCTTTGAAGGCCACAAGCAGTCTTAAGCGAAAAGATCATGTAACCCGTAAAAAAAATACTACCAAGTTCTGGTTAACTTAGGCCCAAACCTCATGAGAAAATCCTTGGTCCCATTCACCAACTAGACTTTAGTACTTGCATGAAATTATCTTGTTTTACCGTTCGGAAATAAATTACGGCAAATATCTTGTTAATACGTACATAAAAATAAAATGTTCGTCCTCCCATATAACGAGGACATTATTTTGTACCCATATTCCGTTACAAGCATTCCAGCTTTATTTATCCTTTCGCATTCAGTGGACACCCGAAACCAGATATTACATCGCCATTAAAACACCTATACGTCACCAAAACACGCTCACAAGGACCGGCAGGTAACAAATCATTCATTCGGGCCACCCCACTCAT